>PISW01006493.1:66452-108102 GCA_004023785.1 Mungos mungo
TGAGGTCGAAGTCGCCCGGGTGTGGGGGGGTCGGGGTCTGGGGGCGCCAGCTCGCCCAGCTGCGTGGGCGTGAGCGGGGATCAAAGGTGCGTGGGTGAGGGGGTGGCGGTGACCCGAGTGTAAGACAGGCGGGGGCTGGAGCACCCGGGGCGGGGGGGATTAGGAAGGCGGCAGCGACAGAGGTTCTCGGGCGCGCACGCGTCCCCAGAGCCCCGCCGGGATCCCGGCACGCCACTGACGTCGGGCGGAGGGGACGCCCCGAGGCAGGCCTGCTCCGAACACGGGCCAAGGGCGGGGACGCTCGGGGCCGAGGAGGGGGCGGCAGCCGTTGGCCGCCCAGGCGGGGCCCGCGGCACAGCCCGCGCCCGTCGCCCCCTGCCTGCAGCTCCCGCCCGCCATGAGGGACGCCTTGGCCCCAGTCTTGTGTCCCCAGCCGGCCTCGCCTGGGCCCGGCCTCCCACCCTCGGTCACCTCACCTGCCTCACGCCACAGCCACCTCCGCCGGCGCCGTGGCTGCCGCCCGGGCCTGGTCCACGCTGCCCAGACTGGATCCCGAGCGGAGACCTTGCGGACGCCAGCCAATCGCGCGCCGCGCCCGGAGGCGGGACAGGAGCGACACGGACTTCCACCAATCTCGAGCGCGCCGCCTGAAGCTCCACGGTCAATAAGGAGGCGGCCTATCTAGGGGCCTGGCCTATCGGGAGGCGAGGCCGGGGCCCAAACCGAGGAGTGGGCGGGGCTTCGAGGCGCCGCGCCGCGCCTTACGGTGTATGGGGCCTTACGTCGCCGGAGCTGTAGGGCGGGGGCCGCGGCCGCGCCAGGACTGGGCGGCCCTCCCCGCCCGACTCCCCCTTACTCGTCCGGTCCCGCTCCGTGCTTCCCCGTCCACTCTTCACGGAAGGGGAGACTGAGGCCCTGGCGGGCGGGAAGGCCCGAGCTACTCCTGGCCTCTCCGCTCCGAACCGCGAGCAGAGGCCGCGTCTCTAGGGCAGCGGATGGGCGCTCCCCCTGGAGGTCACTCCCAGAAGGGGAGTTCGGGGCCCGCGCAGATTCCGCGCCCACCGGCCTGCAGGAACGGCCGGCACCGCTGGCCGCACAGTGCACAGGTGGCCGTTTTGGTCTCGAGGTGGGGGTAGGAGGGCAGAAACCTCCTTGGTGAAAACAACAGACTCAGAGGTACTTACCAGAGTCACGTGCAAAGGGTAAACCGAGCAGCACGGGATGCAGAGTTGAGAGCAGAGTTGACACCAGCCTCTCCCACCCGCCCCCGCAGCTCCACAGGTCAGGCGCACACAGTGAGGGGAGCAAACCCACCTCCCCCTGTATCTGTCTGCCACCGGGGGAGTAATAGCAGTGATGGGACCCTCACCACCCTCACTGGCTTCCCTCTAGCTTGTCTGGCTCCATCTGGCCTGAACTGGCTGGAACTGGTCTGCCAGTGAACTGGTTTGAATGAATCCATCTGTTGCCATAGCTGTGTGAGGCCGGTCAGCACAATGACAAACACCGCGGAGGCCTCTAGTCCAGCCTGTCAAGACAAGGCCCGAAAAGGACTTCTGTGTGAGCACCATCAGGGGCAATGGGGGCCGGCCGTGACTTGCCTTGTTTGCCCTCCCGCTTTTTGCCCCCTTCCCTTGCCTCTTGCTCTTGGCCACCTGCACCACCCAGCCTTCTCCACTCACCTGGCCCCTTTTAATCGCTTTATTTCCAACCCAGCACACTGTCTCCTGGACAGCTCCTTAGGTCCTCTCTGTCGTGATTGGGATTGCATCAATTGAAGGCATGTCTTCTGCTGGATGCCAGGTGCCGCAGAGATGCAACTTCTGTCCCCATATTCCTGGAGGCGGAGGTATGCAGGAACAGCACCGTGTGTCTCTGTGGTCTGGGAAAGGGGTGAGCACCTTGGAGGAAAACAAAGCAGACACAGCACTGGGATGTGGGAGGCCCACAAATGTAAATGTGGTGGTGACCCATGAGACCCAAAGGGAGGGAATGAGCAGGGAACTTGGGAAAGAACATTCTGGGCAGAGAGAATGGCAGGTGCCGGTGCCCGGAGGTGGGAGTTAAAGATAGAGGCCTTCGTTCACTGTTCAAGGAAGCCATGTTTGTGCGGACACTGGCTTCCAGGTGGAAAGAAAGGGAAAGGATTCTTCAGGTGACTGCTAGTCAGTGTGAGAGCACAATGAGAGAACTTGATGGAACGTGACATTGTAGGCTTAAATCAGAGGAGGAAGACACAAGTCCAAGAAAGAACAAAGCTAGTACTTGAAAAAGAAAGAGCACCTTACAGTGCCACATAAATGCAGAGGCCAGGACATGAAATGCACTCAGGAAATGACAAGCGGTCAACTGAAACAGGTATGTGCTGTAGGACTCCGTGTGTTCTCACACACACACACACACACACACACACACAGCACAGAAAACAGATGGCACTGATTCTATCCAAGTAGAGGCATCTGAGATTGCTTTTCTTTTCCTACTTGATGTTATCTGTATTTTGCACAATGAACTCAAAAGTTTTGGAAATATTAAAATGTATAAATGTTAAACTATTAAAAAGTACTGTAACATGCATCTTGATTCCACTATTCTGAGTTAATTATGAATATTTTGTCATGTTCTCTTGTGGAAGTTTTATTTATTTATTAAAGTTTATTTATTTTGAGAGAGAGCTAGAGTGCACATGCACCCATACAAGTGGGGGAGGGGCAGAGAGAGAAGGAGAGAGAGAATCCCAAGCAGGCTCTGCCCTAACAGCACTAATCCCATGAACCGTGAGATTATGACCTGAGCCCAAACCAAGAGTCAGACACTCAACTGACTAAGCCACCCAGGTGCTCCTGAGGTTTTGTTTTTTATTATTTTTATTATTTTTTAAAGTTTATTTTTGAGAGAGAGCATGAGTGGGGGGGGGGGGCAAGAGAGAGACAGAGAAGAGACACAGAATCTGAAGCAGGCTCTAGTCTCTGAGCTATCAGCACAGAGCCTGATGTGGGGCTCAAATCCACAAAGGGTGAGATCCTGACCTGAGGTGAGGTTGGATGCTTAGCCGACTGAGCCACCTAGGTGCCCCATGAGGTTTTATTTTTAAAGAAATAAAACTAGCTGCCAGGTGAATGGAAAGCTCATTGAAAAAGAATAATATAGTGTCTCAAGCAGATGATAAGGAGATTTTATTTCTGAGCAGTGGGAAATAATTTTATAAACAAAACCTCAAAAGCACAGACCTTACGGTGAAACATGGGTGGATCTGATTATGTCGAAATGAACGGTATCTGTTCCATAAAGGACATCGTGACAAGCTAGCAGCCAGTGACGGGTCAGAAGATATGTGCCGGGTTTGAAACAGACAAAGAGCTACTTCTCCCAAAGTATGCTCCATGGTGCCTGGGGGGTTCGGTTGGTTAAGCATTCGACTCTGGCTCAGGTCATGATCTCACAGTTCGTGGGTTCACGCCCTGAGTCGGGTTCTGTGCGGACAGCTCAGAGCCTGGAGTCTGCTTCGGATTCTGTGTCTCCGCTTCTTTCTGCCCCTCCCCTGTTCATGCTCACACTCTTTCAAAAACAAACATTAAAAAAAAATTGTTTTAATCTTTTAAAAACATTTTTTTTTTGAGAGAGAGAGGGAGAGAGAGAGAGCATAAGCAGGGTCGGGGCAGAGGGAGAGAGAGAGAATCCCAACCCGCTCCATGCTCAGTGCAGAGCCCCATGTGGGGTTCAATCTCACGACCCTGGGATCAGGACCTGAGTTGAAATCAAGAGTTGGAGGCTCCACCAGCTGAGCCACCCAGGCGCCCCAGTAAAAGAATTCCTAAAAAAACAAAAAAGATGCTTGATTTCGATCGTGATCAGAAGAATGCAAATGGAAATAACTTCCTACCTCTGTACCTCCACCCGGTGCGCAGCAGAGAGCAGGTACCACCAAGTGCTGGTGCGCAGGTCAGGGGCACAGGGATGCCCTCACGCCATGACCTTGCAAACCCACCCCAGACGCGTGTGAAGGGGACTTGAGCCGGCCCTTCCTTCCGGGGCACCTATCCTGATGCCCTGTGCAGGGGTGAAGAGCTGTACCCGGCAGTGGGGCGCCAGGAACTGGCCGTGTCCTGCAGGGCAGTGAGGCCACTCCGCTGGTCATGCAGACGTGGACACCCTGGCAGACGGGGGCCCCTGTTCATCATTTCATGGGGCAACAACCCAGATCAGCCCAGGCAAACTAGGTACATGGTGTGTTGGTTAATTTTACGTGTCAGCTGCACTGGCCACGGGGGCCCCAGGTATTTGCCCAAAGATTATTGTGGCCCTGTCTGTGAAAGTGTTTCCAGATGAGACAAACACTTGATTCAGCAGACCAAGTCAGGCACATGGGCATCACCAGTGTTAGGTGGGCCTCATCCAACCTACTGTGGCCGGGACAGAGCACCGGGCAGAGGGAGACAGGATTGTCTCTCTCCCCCTCCATGGCCTGGAGCTGGGACATTGCTCTACTCCTGCCTTTGGATCAGACTGGAGCCTGCAGCATCAGCCCCCCGGGTCTCCCTTTGCTGGCTGTCTGGGCCTCCATAAGCCAGTTTCGTACACACACACACACACACACACACACACACGAATGCATGCACGCACGCACACACACACACACAAACACACACAATTTCTTATAACTTATATATAATTTCTTACATATTATACATGTGTATAGCTTTCCTGTGCGTGCATACCTCATGTACATCGTGTGGTGCCTCCCACTGGTTCCATTTCTCTGGGGAACCCAGGCTAACACATACCGGCTCCCTACCAAGCATAACACATTAGGCTTGAACACACCCAAACGGTGCTGTATGTTTAGTGAGGACACTGGCAGCAAGAAAGACACCAATCATACAGTACAGATGCCTATGGGGAAGGGATGGCAATACAGTCAGGAATGAAATGGACAATAAATGGGTAAAAACACAAGGGATCAACGATGATAGCCATGGGGGAGGGCTTAATTACCTCCTCCTTCCACACTTGACAGGGAGGGGGGGCATTACACAGATAGATGCTGATAAATAGGTAAGTAGATGATGGATGGATAGATAGACAGTTGATCGGTAGATAAATGACACATAGAGCTACTGCTCCCTAGTCCCCTTCTCAGCCCTCAGTGTCCTCCCTCAGCTAGGAGGCTGGTGGACGGAGGTGCAGGTGCTTTACCTCCCGCACACGAGCAGGTGCCGTAAGGATGCACCGCCTTGGGTATCAGGCGCACCCCGAGCACCAGTGTGTGCCCCGCTCTGCTCTGTGAGCCCCCCATTAGGATGTGCGTTGGATCCCCTTGATATGGAGGGCTCTACTCCCTCCCTGATGCCAGCTGTATCGTAGTCCACAGTGAGAACACAGTAAAGCTGACCTAACTGCTCTCGTGGTGGATGTTCAGTCCCTCTCTGGGCGCCTCTTGTGCGGAAGCTTGTTTAGTGCATTACCCGGAAGTAGGGCCTCTCAGTGCCAAGCTGAGAGGTTACCGATTTTAGATACAAATTATCTTTATAATAAATTTCAACTTAATGTCGTTATATGTTCTATTAAGAATTATTATTTCAGGGCACATGGGTGGCTCAGTCAGTTAAGCGTCCAAATTTGGCTCAGGTCATGATATTGTGGTTCGTGAGTTTGAGCCCCGGGTCGGGCTGTGTGCTGACAGCTCAGAGCCTGGAGCCTGCTTCGATTCTGTGTCTCCCTTTCTCTGTCCCTTCCCTGCTTGTGGTCTGTCTGCCTTTCTCTCTCAAAAACAAATAAATTTAAAAAAAATTGAAAAAAAATAAATATTTTTAAAAAGATTTATTTTGAGGGGTATCTGGGTGACTCAGTTGGTTAAGCATCTGACTCTTGATCTCAGCTCACCCAGGTCTTGATCTCAGGGTTGTGAGTTCAAGCCCTGCACTGGGCTCTGAGCTGGGTGTGAAGTCTCAAAAAAAAAAAGGGATTATTATATTATATATAAAGCATTTATTAAAACACCACTAAATACAGAATATGTATACAAGCAGTACACTTATATACCTTATAGATATCTACGTGTATCATAGAAATAAGGTGGATTCAATGTTTATATATCATATGAATGAATACAATTACAATTTATTTACAACCACATAAATTCTAAAGAGTTGATGGAGAAAAACACATTAGATTTCAGTCAAGGCAGAGAAGCAACATAATCAAACTCTCTGCTACTTTCTCTTTTTTTGGACCTTAATATGATTTTTCAAAATAACTTCATGTCACTTAAAGAAAAACCAGGAGATTCCATTTTACAATGTCTTAACCACCTGGTTGCGGAATAAAATAATGACAGGTATTAAGGATGGAAGATTACAAATTGTTATTCTCCCCCGAGGGTTAAGCAGAAGGAGTGTGGGTTGGGGGGACCGGCAGCTCCAGCATCACACCCATCCTGGGTCAGCTGACTGGAGCTGTGTGGCACTGGGCAGAGTGCTTAGCCTCTCTGAGCCCCACTGGTCTCCCTGTGAACAGGACTGATGATGTCTGGCTTCAGAGCCTGTGCAAGAATGAGATAAATTGTTTGCAGTGGGCAGCCCTCTGGGACTGACCAGTGAGGGGCGTCCCCCGCGCCCCTGTGGTGACAGCAGTAGCACCATGCCCGGCTGTGTCATGGGGTCAGCTCTGCAGCAGATAGGCTGGGGCGTGGGGATGGCCTTGGGACCCACGTCGTGGGCTTGCGGGCAGGTGGGCCGCTCACCTCCGAAACTCCACCGTTCTGCAGGCCAAGGGGTCACCTTACACTCCTGCTCACCAGGCCCAGGAACACTCGTGGTTGTCACGGATCATGTGTGTGAAGATACTTGCTTTCAGCAGCACCCAGAGCCCACTGCCTGGCTTCTCACTGGAGAAGAGGGACATCCAGGGCCCTGGGAGTGCTGATCCTGGAGGCCTCCATGTAAAGGAGGGACCAGGAGAGGTGGGGGGGTGCTTCCCACAAAGCGCAGCCAGGGTCTGCCTCTCCGGGAAGCAAGCAGCCGAAGCAAGCAACCCGGGGCTGTGACGCCTTTGGGTCGTGTGCTGGGGCTGCTCACGGCTCGGGCTCAGGAGGCCAGGGACGCAGGGGAGGGCAGCGACCATGCCCGGAAGGGGACAGAATGGTTCTCTCTTCTCCGTGAGCTCCCACCTTCAATTCGGCAGCGGCTGTCTTTGGGTTGTAAACACAACCTGACTCCCCAGAGAGGAATAAGAAAGACGTCTGGAAACCCAAGCTGGGGCCTCCAGTGCTAACCTGAGACCAGAGGCGGGGCTGGCACCAAGCAGGGGACAGGAGACAGGGGACAGAAAGTTCCCCAGGCAGTGCCTCTGGGGAGACAGCTTCCCCTCCCTCCCTGCTTCTGGGCCCTCCTCGGGCTGGGGGGAGGCCACAAGGGCAGTGCTGGCCTCTGCTGTCTATGACTGCACCCTCCAGCCACCACAGGGTTCCCGGGGGCCCTCGTGTGGTTTCACATAGCTCGTGGGCGGGATCCCCGGAAGGAACCAGCTCTGGCCAGCCTGCCCCAATTCCCGAATTTCAAGATGCATGTAGGGAAGTAGGGACCCACTCACTGTCAGCAGGGGGTTTGCATTCACCTTGCGCCCCAACAGCACCAGCCCAGGGCTGCACGGAGCTTCCTGAGGACGGCCCCTCCCAGCGGCTGTGCTCCCGTGGGGGACTGGGACGGTCCTTCCTGGCCTCTCCCCCTTCTGGAGGCTTCTGCTGGCCCCTGACTGTGCCAGAGTCACTCCCTTCCAGCCTCCAGCTCCTTCCCCGGGTGGGTCTCCTTTCCTGCCTTTCTCTTTCTCCATGAGGTCACCTGTCAGTGGGCTCAGGGCCCGCCCTCATCCAGGGCGACCTCATCCCTAGACTCTTACTGTCACTGAATCTGAAAAGACTCTTATCCGGAATGAAGTCCTATTCGGGGTTCCAGTGGACACACCGATCAGCCCACCACGTTTGTTCCCCCCCACCCCCTCCCCATTCTTTGCTAAGGGGTTTGCATCCGTACAACCAAACCACAAACCTCAAAAACCCTCTCGAGCCCTCTTCCACCTTCTCTTCCTTCCTCTCCTTGGAGGCGTCTGCACTGCCTCCCCCAGGCCCCGTCCTTGCTCTCTCTGGGACTCTCCTTGCTTTTGCTGAGGCCACCAGTGACCTCTGGCTCACCGAAGCCTGGATCGTGCCCCTCCCCCCATGCTTCTCCTGGCTCTCCGCTCCTCCTCAGCCTCCTCATCCTCATCCCTCTAACCCCTCGATCCTAAAGAGCTTGGGTCTCATCCTTGGACGTCGTATTTCTGTCTGACTCGCATTCCTTTCAACACGTTGTCAGCTGAGGATGCCAAGATTCACGTCTCCAGAGGAACTGTCCCTGACCTCTGGATGCAGATGTCCGATGACCAATCTGCACATCTTCTTGGCTTCCTCTCTACCCTTCAGACAGATGCAGAATCGGATCACGTCCTGACTCCGTGGCCATGACCCTGACTCAGATGACCACGGAGCTTCCCAGCGGGTCCCTGCTCTCACCCTTAGCAATCAGATCCTTCTTGGTCCTATGACCTCTCCCTTCACAACCACCTGTGGCTCTCAGGTCACTCAGGGGAAAAGCCCACGTCCTTATCCTGGCCTTGAGCAATCCCCTCCCCACCTTCTAACTTTTTTATGAATTGAGGTGATGTTCACATAATGTAAAAGTAACCAGTTTATGAGAATGTAAAACGGTGCCACAGTCTGGCAGCTCCTCAAAATATTAAACCCAGGATTCCCGTGTGACACAGCAATTCCACCACTGAGGTCAATTCCTCAGGTAAATGACCAGAAGAACTGAACAAAGGACCTCAGGTAAATGCTTTTGCCCCACGTTCACAGTAGCGTGGCTCCCAACAGCCAAGATGTAGAGGCTACAGGATGTCCATTGACAAATGAGCAGAGAAACAAAATGTGGTCCATCCACAAGGAACATCAGCCTTAGAGAGAAAACCGTGGCACCTGCTAGCACACGGGTGACGCTCGGTGGGATAAGCCAGACACATGGAGACAAACACTCTCGTGCACTCCGCTTCTGGAGGGCCCTGGAACTTGAGTCACAGAGACAGAGAGTACACCGTGGCGTCAGGGGCAGAGGGTGGGCGTGTTTAGTGGGGACAGAGTTGGTTTTACAAGAATGACTTTGGACACGGATGGTGGCGGCTGCGCGATACCACGGAGCGGCCCACTGAACACCAGGAAAGAGGGTAGACTGCATATGTATTTTCCCCCGAGTCTGTGAACCCCGTGGAGAGCACCTTCCCCAGATTCCTCCTGTGAATGAGATTCTCCCACTGGTTGTAAAGCCGCCTGCTTGGGGACTTGAACCCACTAGAGGAGAGAGGGTAGCCTGCACACCGTGACCTGGGCACCACACGGAAAGACGGGGGACTTCGCTCTGCTGGGGGCGCCGGGGGTCCACCGCAGGTAGCAGCTGTTTTCAGCTTTCATGATTTTTCCATTTCACAGGCAAGTTGTGTGGTAGGAAAAAATGGGAGAAAAAAAAAACAGTATGGGGGGGGGAGCCAAATACCACTTTAAAACAGCTATGCAGCCACCTGTGAAAAAGAGCCACCTTTCATTTCTTGGAGTGTTATCTGACATACTTGTCTCCTTTCTACACAGCAGTGGAATTATCCTGTACATTCTCTTTAAGGAGCACCTCTCTCTTCCGGATGAACCTTCCTCATGTATATCCTTAGGGCTGGAGATGGCCCACCCCGCCCCCCGCCCTGTGAACCAGAGCCCTGGACGGCTCACCTTTGCCCTCTGGCCCAACAATTTCCTTAGGTTCATCCTGGAAGCGGAGTCACTGGGTCAAGGGACAGGGATAGGTCTGTGGCTTCAGTTTCCCAGAAGCCTTGTGGGCAGAGACAGTGACCTCCTCTCCTCCCGCAAAGCCCAGCTGGGCAGAGCTCCCCAAGGGTAGGGCCGTTCCACACCATGTGATTACCAGTTTTTTTCTAATTAAAAAATTTTATTTAAATTCCAGTTAGTAAACATAGTGTTATATTAGTGTTGAGGTACAATACGGTGATCCAAAACGTCCATGCAATGCCTGGCGGGCACCACAGGAAATGTCCTCCTCAATGCCTGGCACCTGTTTACCCCACCACCACCACCTCCCCTCTGGTGACCATCGTGTGCTCCTCTGGAATTTAGGGTCTGTTTCTTGGTTTGTCTCTTTCTTCCATGTTCATTTGTTTCTTAAATCCCACATAGGGTGAAATTACATGGTAATTATCTTTCTCTGACTTATTTTGCTTAGCATTATTCTCGTCCGTGCCATCCGTGACATTGCAAATGGCAAGATTTTGTTCTTTTTTATGGCTGAATAATATTCCATGGTGTATATGTACCACAACTGCTTTTTTTAAGTTTATTCATTTGTTTTGAGAGAGTGCGTGCACATGAGTGGGAGAGGGAGAGAGGGAGAATCCCAAGCAGACTCCGCACTGACAGCACAGAGCCTGATAGGGCTCAAACCCATGAACCGTGAGATCATGACCTGAGCCAAAATCAGGATTCAGACACACAACTAACCGAGCCCCCAGGACCCCCTGCACCACATCTTCTTTATCCATTCATCCATCCAGGGTCACTTGGGCTGCTTCTATAGTTTGGCTGTTGTAAACATGGGGGTGCGTGTATCCCTTTGGATGAGTATTTTTTGTGATTTTCTTTTGTAAATACCCAGTAGTGCAGTTGCTGGGTCATAGGGTAGATCTATTTTTAACTTTCTGAGGAACCTCCACACTGTTTTGCACAGTGACTGAACTGATTTGCATTCCTACCAACCGTGCCAGAGCATTCCTGCCTCCGCAGCCCCGCCAGCATGCGGGGTTTCCTGGATTTTGAGTTTAGCCATTCTGAAAGGTGTGAGGTGGCACCTCATTATACTTCTGATTTGCACTTCCCTCATGGTATCTTTTTGTCTGTTGGCCGTCTGGATGTCTTCTTTGGAGAAATGTCTGTTCATGTCCTCTGTCCATTTTAAAATTTTAATTTAATTTTTAAATTTTAAAAATTACTTGTATCTTGATTGTTGAGTTTGATAAGTTCATATATTTTGAATACTAACACTTTATCATATATGTCATTTGCAAATATCTTCTCCCATTCCTTAGATTGCCTTTCAGTTTTGTTGGCTGCTTCCTTCACTGCGCAGAGGCTGTTTTGATGAAGTCCCAGTAGTTTATTTTCGGTTTTGTTCCCATTGCCTCAGGAGAATTCTAGAAAGAAGTCGCTATGGCCAGTGTCAGAAACATTACTGCCTGTGTCTCTTCCAGGATTTTTTTATGGTTTCTGGCCTCACATTTAGGTCTTTAATCCATATTTTTTAAAATGTTTATTTATCCCTTGAGAAAGAGAGTGGGGGCTGGGCAGGGGCAGAGAGAGAGAGAGGGGGAGGGAGGGAGGGTGGACCCGAAGCAGGCTCTGAGCTGTCAGCACAAAGCTTGACGTGGGGCTTGAACCCATCAAATGTTGAGATCATGACCTGGGCTGAAATCAGACACTCCACCGACTGAGCCACCCAGGTGTCCCTATGTCTTTAATCCATTTTGAGTTTATTTTTGTATATAGTATAAGAAAATGGTCCAGTTTCTCTCTTCTGCATGTCGCTGTCCAGTTTCCCCAACACCATTTGCTGAAGAGATTTTCCCCATTGGATATTCTTTCCTGCTTTTATTTATTTTTGTTATTTTTTAGAGAGAGAAAGACAGTGTGAGCAGGGTGAAGGGCAGAGAGAGAGAGAGAGAGAGAGAATGTGTGTGAAATTCAAGCGGTGTGGAGCCCGATGTGGGGCTTGATCCCACGCCCCCAGGATCATGACTTGAGCCAAAATCAAGAGTCAGACGCTTAACACAGAGACAGCCAGGTGCCCCAAGAAATAACACACTGTTTCTGTCCACAGTGGTTACATTTTGCACAACTATAGTATAGCGCTCACAGCCAGGAGACTGACATGGTGTGATCCATCCATCAGTGGAATTTCACTTCCACTCCCAGGTGCATATGTGACATTCAGTTGGACCGATTTTCCCACTTGTGAGGTGGATTCAACTCCTGCTGCCAATCTGCACCCACCCTCACTTGCTGCAGTCCTGGGCCCCAGTGCCCCCTGTCCTTAGCCCCTGGAAACCATAAACCTGCTCTGATTTTCTATAATTCTGTCATCTGAAAAATGTTATGTAAATTGGGGCACCTGGCTGGCTCAGCTGGTGGAACGCATGAGTCTCGATCTTGGGACCGTGAGTAGTTTAAGCCCCATATTGGGCATAGGGTTTGCTTAAAAGAAATGTTATATAAATGGAATTGTGCAGGACATAAGCTTTTGAGGGTGGCTTTTTATTACATTATTTTGTAGTGTTTTTTAAATTTATTATTCTTGAGAGAAAGAGTGAGAGCATGAGTGGGGGAGGGGCAGAAAGAGCAGGGGACAGAGGATCCAGGGGGCTCTGTGCTGAGAGCAGTGAGCCCGAGGTGGTGCCTGAACTCACAAACCACAAGATCACAACCTGAGCTGAAATCAAGAGGCAGGCGCTTAGCCAAGCGAGCCACCCAGACACCCCAAGCTTGGCTTTTTAAACTCAGCGTAACTCCCTGGACACTCATTCAAGCCGTTGTGTTTATCCATCCTTTGATCCTTTATAATGACAGACTCTTTTTTATTTATTTTTATTTTTTTAATGTTTTTATTTATTTATTTATTATTGAGACAGAGAGAAACACAGCATGAGCGGGGGAGAGGCAGAGAGAGAGGGAGACACAGAGTCTGAGGCAGGCTCCAGGCTCTGAGCTGCCAGCACAGAGCCTAGTGTGGAGCTCGAACCCATCAACTGTGAGATAATGACTTAAGCCATGGTCAGACGCTTAACCGACTGAGCCACCCAGGCGCCCCAATGACAGACTCTTTAGAAGGAGAACAGAACTACGGTGGGACTCATTAAGTGGGCTGTAACCTGCTTCCGTCCCATGACCCTCTGGGCGGTCTTACTCTCCCTGTCTCCCTTTCCAACGCCACCTCTCTACCCTTCAGGACGTGCCTCTTCAGCGCAGTGGGAAAGGGAATGTGGTCGGACACCTGGCTAGCGGACTTACGGTGCTGTTCTTATCACGCCATGGAGAGTCAAATTCCTGGTCAGTCCGATGCGACACCACCATGTGAGCACAACTCGCCTCCAGCGCCCCAAGAACACCCTGTATGCACAGGCCCCTTGGTAGACCAGCGGCTTATTCTTCGGGTCCTTTGCATAGATATATAAATTTGTTGTCTTGGCTCCTCACCTCTAAAATGTCCACTTTAAACCCTCTGAAGCATAATGAAGTCACCATAAGTTAAATCTCTTTTTCAGGCAAATGGTCTTAAAGCACTGAGGTCGTTGACACTTGAAATTGGATCTCAAATAAGTTATAGTTTTAGTAAAGGAAAGAGAAAGGCATGTCAAACTTACTTACCCTTTTCTGGTGACATCTGGCGAGTTTGTTTTATTTGGTGTGTGTGACTTTGCGTCCAGTCTTCATGGGACATCAGCTCCTCAGGTGGCAATCTTAGAAAAACAGCATATGCATCTCCCCTTTCCTGCGATCCCTTTCTTTGTTTTTGTTTCATCCTTGATGTATCTGCAAATCAGAGGACTTCCTTCCTGTCCCATACTTTGAGAAACATGGCTTTTGGGGAGGCTGAAATTTAGCATCTTTTCTGTGACTGGCGACACTGACAGATACCCTGTAGGAAGTGTGTAAGGAGGCTTTCTCCTTCTACTTCTATAGAATCAGAAATCTTGTTTCCACACTTAGAACTCACAGGCGCCCCAATCCTTCCTAGGGAAAGCCTGGGGTCATAGGCATGTGCACGAGGTGTGCGGGACGCTCAGCAAGTAAGAGCTTTCCATTTCCTTTGGTAATAATTATATTATTTTGTAATGTTTTTTAAACAGCCAGGTGCCCCAAGAAATAACACACCATTTCTGGCCAAGATAGTTGGCTGAATGGAGTTTGCCAGAACTCACACCTGCTCTGTTACCAAATACACAGTCGGGGGGCAAAGGCTAGTTTGTGTTTGGACTAGACATCAACACCCTTTTGATTTATGTTTTCTGCCATTTCATCAAAATCTTCATGGAGATCAAGGAGACGACTTGAAACCCTTCCTTTCAATTCAAACTAAGGGGAAAACACTGCTGCTGCCGGGATTGGGGGCGTCACTGGACAGACTGGAAATGGCATGGTTTGGATCATATGACAAGAGCCATTCTACACTGTTGACTAGATAACACACCTCATCAAACTCTCTCCCGTTAACACACATCCCTTTCCCAAAATTTAGCTGCAGTCTGAGTGGGGAAGTGTCACTTTACTTAGCTGCACGGGGCAGTGGGGAGGACGTGTGCCTGGTACTGTGGTGCCCTTGGCTCGGTGACTGCACCGGGCGGTGGGGAAGACGTGCGCTCCAGCAGCAGCCAGTATCAGTGACGGAACGTTGGTGGCTTTGGGGGGACAAAAACGTAGTGGCTGGTTTGGGAGGACTTCCTGTCATGCCGGGGACTTAAGTTCAGTCTCTGCACATGCCTCCGCCCCCTCCTCTGACAACCCCATCCGCGTCTCTTCCGCACAGTGTGGGGCGGGGGGGGGGAAGGGGGGGTCGTTCCTCTGGCTTTGGCCTCCCTGCCCCAGCCGCACGTGTGCTTCCTTCCAACCGTCATTGGAGGCATGCAGGCCGGCCTCTATAGTGACGCCCGGGGCACACCAGCCTCCGTGCTGTCCTCGTTCTCATCTCCGTCTCCAGATCCCTGAGATGACAGGGCGGTGACAGTCGCCACTAGCGACAACCCCGCAGGATCTCAGCACGAAGCCCAGCAGCAGATCCACGGCCAAAGTCAAAGATAAGCCGTGCTCATGCCCGCCATGTGCTCAAGTGGCACCGAAACCCAGGTCTCCTGGAGCGACACACCCCGGACGGTTGTCACGCTAACCATTAGTCATAGTTGCCGACATCAGCAGTTAGGGTAAAACAGTGGCAGCAGCTATGGGGGACAGATAAGTTATGCCGCACCCACTGGACACTAGATACTGGGCTGTGCTGGCCTGTTTTGGGGGTGCCACAAGACTTCTGTCCTTTCCCCCCAACCTACCACACCGTTTGAACAAAACCACTTTTTGTACTCCCGACTGGCCTTCCTGGGGCGCAGGACGCTTGGAGTCAGAAGCTTGGGGGTTCCGGGTAAACTATGATGGTTGTGAGTCCTACTGGTCGTCACAGAGACGTGCTATGTGTGTAAACACACATCAGATGTGAAAAGACTTGGTGTGAAGAAAAGAATGTAAAATATCTCATTCTATTTTAGGTCGATTAGTGAAATAACTTTTTATATACTGGGTCTGGGGGAAATAAAATATATTATCCAAATGAATTTCATCTGTTTTTTTCCTGTCGCAGCCATTAGAAAAACTGAGATGCCACACGTGTTGCAGGATGCTTGTGCTGCACACAATGGGTCCGACTCTGGGCTCTGGGGGGCCTGGCCCCTGTGAGGTAAGTGGATTCCGTACAAGTGGACTCTTGGTCTATTCGTTTGCATGGACACACAGCCCTTTGAAAACACAGGCCAGGAAATGTTTTTTAATGTTTACATATTTCTGAGAGAGCGCAAGCCGGGGAGGGACAGAGAGACAGGGAGACACTGAATTTGAAGCAGCTCTAGGCTCCAAGCTGTCAGCACAGAGGCCAGCATGGGGCTTGAACTCATGAACCATGAGACCATGACCTGAGTGGAAGTTGGATACGTAAGCCACTGAGCCCTGCAGGTGCCCCTGTTTGGTTTTTTATCTTAAACTAACAGTAGGATCCTAGGCAGCCCTGATCAAGTGTGACTACCGTGGGCCTGGCGCTGTGCTGGGCTCTGCGTGTGTGACCCCACGGGACCGTCAGAGCAGCTCTCGTGGGGGATGAGGACATGGAGGCCAAGGACTCGCTGCCAGCACGCAGCACATCTAACACTTGGAAATCCAGATTCAAGTGACTCCACAGCCCGTGGCTTTGCCACTATGCAAACTGGGGTCTTCATAACCAAAGTTTCTAGAAAGCATGTGAAAGTGTTTTAAAATTAAAAAAAAATTTATAGAGAACTTTAGTCCCATCACCCAGACGTAACTACTGTAAACGTTTTAAAGCCTGTTGTCACTTTTCTACATACACATTGCAGGTTTTTATAAAAGTGGATCCTATATATGCCGTTTCATAATCGGCCTTCTTCACTGAGCCATGCGTGTGGACATCTGTCCAGTCTGCGGATGGAAGCCCAGGACTCGGGGCCAGAGGAAGAGTGGAGCTGGCAACGCCCTCCTGTCGCCGCCGGCCTCATGGAGATGACTAGCAGACCAGTGCAGTGGGAGGGGACAGGCAGCACATGAGAGGTCCCCGCAGTCCGGGAAGGAGGAGAGCAGGCAGGGGTGTGGGTGAAGGAAGCGGCTCCCCAGAATAGGTCTGGGGGGCTGGGACAGGGTGGGGGTGGGGGTGGGAGCCTTTCCGAGCGGCTCTGGTCTTCCCCAGTAATTCCGTCCTCAATCTGGTATCTTGTAAGGTCTCTGACGGCTCCTTCCCTTCTGAACCTCACAGAAAAAGCCCGACATCCAGCGGACCCTCGGACATGAAGCTCCATCAACCTTTCTCTTTAGGAGGAAGGCCCATCAAGGAAACCGAGTTACCTGGAATGAGCAAGAAAGTTCTGACCACACCAAGAGATGGGAAAGATGCAGAGCAAATGGAACTCCTGCTCTTTGGGATGGAAGGCCGGACGGCCGGACGGTGCAGCTGCTTTGGCACACAGCTCAGCGGTTTGGCCGACCGCTCACCGTGCGTCTGCCATGCAGTCCGGCTGTTCTACTCTTGGGTAGAACAGTGAAAGTGTTTGAGTGAAATGAAACCATGTCCACACAAACACTTGTACAGAACACTTGAACGCAGCATCCAAAAGTGAACTGGAAAAACCCAAATATCACTCGACGGAAGAGCAGTTTGAAAATTGTGTTATATCCATACAACCGAATGCTACTTAGCAATCAAAATGCAGTGAAGCGCTAATAGATGCAAGAATGTGGGTCCCATTATGCTGCCCAGGATGGTCTAGAAAACTCAACTCCTACCTGCAAATCTGATGGGTGGTCACCCAGAGCCTGGGTGTGGTGTGGGGTGTGACTGGGAAGGGGCAAGGGGCCCTAAACAACTCTTTCTGACCTTGGTGATCATCACACAACTGCATAATAAAAACTCATCACAACATACACTTAAAATGGGACCATTTCATTGCATGTAAATCAAATATCAGTAAAGTTCATTAAAAGAAAGAGAGACTACTAAAAAATGAATGGTAGGAATAAAATGATCAATAGAAAGGCTAGAAAACAAAACCAAAATCTATCTCAAGACATTGGACAAATGACCCAAAAAGAAAAGGAAGAAGAAGAGGAGACAAAATCGGTGAGAGATGCCAGGAGTGGGGGACACATTCAGGGCGCGCACCATCACACACGGACATTTGTAACCAGATGACCAGAGAAAAACTAAGAAAAGGGCCCCTCTTACACAGAGCAGAATAAACGAAGAAAAGATTCCATTTAGACTTGTTTTTGTGAAATTTCAGAGCATTAGGGACAAAGAAGGATGTAAAAGCATCCAGAAATTGAACTCATGACTCTTACAAAGGAAGGGTCATCAAACTGTCAACAGCAAGACACTAGCAGAGCTGTGCTTTCACGATCCTGAGGGGAGATTTTGGATCTACAAGTCCACGTCTGCTAGGACGGCAAATTAAAGGCCTTCTCAGCCCGCAAAGGCACCCCTTTCTGAGGACATGCTTGCAACGTACGTCAGAGAACCAAGGACACCGAGAACAGGGGAAGTGTGGGACCAGCTGAGCAGTGGGCCAGTCTGGCGGCTCCTGGGGTGATGTCCACAGCAGTGACAGCTGGGCAGCAGCCCTGGAGAGCAATGAGGCTGGAGGGTTCTGGGACAGACAAGGCGGACATTTGGGGCAAGATCTAGCATGAGAGGCTATGTCAACGTGATGACAGGGTGAAGGCACGTTCTTCTTTAGAATGCAAAAAAAAAAAAAAGGCAACAAGAAACTCAATAAATAAAATAGAAAGCTGTAAATGTGGGCTGTCCAAATATGATGCAAAGCAAACTGGGGCATTATCTTGGGCAATTCACAGGGTATAATACTTTTCTTGAAGGCCATTGGGCATAAAAAGAGAAAATGCTAGTCCAATAGGTTGTTCAAGAAACAAAACTCATAAAGCAGCCATAAAGGGAGAATACTGCTGATTGATTTCTAGCCTTCGGACTCAGTTTACAAGCAAAGCAACCTGTTCGAAGGATAAGCAGCAACCTTGACACTGTCCAAGCAGAAGTGTAGGTGATGTGTTGGGAGGTGGTAAAAGCATGGGAGGGTGGGATCCCTGTCTTCTGTGGTATGAGAGGACCCAGAAGCCATCCAAACTGCTGGACAAGATATAGAGGTATGAGCATGAAATATTACATAGTTCTGTAATTGAGAAAAACCCCAAAGGATAATCAAACTGTATTCAACGGAGGAGGGAGATGTGAAGGGGTAGGTGGGGATTCCTTCTCTACCCTCACCTGATGTAGCCCCAGTGATAAGGCTGCCATCTGTCCAGGCTGGCCTTGTGCCATCTTCCTTTTGCTCACCTGGACGCCCCCTCACCTGGCCTCCTTGCTGCTCTCCTTTGCCAGCCTTGTCGCTGTCAGACACACTTATCCTAGCCAAGCCGGAAAGATAGGCTGGGCAGCTGGGAGCCCATGAAAGGGCATCTGCCTGAGCTTCTCATCAGCTTGCCTCATTCTGGGATGGGAGGCAGCCAAGGCGTGGAACATCCCCTCCTCGCCAGCCCAGGAGAGGGATGAATTCACCTGAGCCCACCTGTATTTTGCAAAAAAACAAAAACAAACAAAAAAGTACAGAGAATTCTCAAATGCTCTTTGCCCAGCTTCTCCCCACCCTTCCCGCCTTACAGATCTACGGTGTAAATGTCAGAACCTGGGAGTTAGGGTGGGCGCAATACTGTCTTAGTCTGTTGGGGCTGCCCTAACAAAATCATACAGGCTGGGGGCTGAAACAACAAACACGTATTTCCCCGCCATGCTGGAGGCTGGAAGTCCAAACCCAAGCTTCAGCAGGTTTGGTGCCTGATGAAAGCCTGCTTCTGGGTTCACAGACAGCTGTCTTCTCTCAGTGTCCCCAAGGGGCAGAAGGGACACGCAGGCTCTCTAGGCGCGTCTATAAGGGCACTGATCCCATTCAGGAGGGCTCCCTGACCTCAGTACCTCCCTAAGGACTCACCTCCAAACACCATCACCCCAGGGATTAGGTTTCAACATACGAAGTTTGGGGAGAACACGAATGTTCAGTCTCTGGCACACACGGTCAGCTGGACTCCAGCCTTGATCTCGAGTTCATGGTTTCCCACGAATGCACTTCTGGCCTGGGCCGACCAGGACTCCCACGCTGTGTCTGGCTGTCATTGTCCTCAAACACTAGCAGCCTGGCACCCTCCTGAGGTTTCTTTCTCTCTGGGGTGGGGCCCCTTTGAAGAGCGCTCAGTTATGTTGTACAATGTCCTTGCTTGTATTTCTCCGAATGCTCCTAGGATCGCACTGAGGGGGGCGCATCTTTGGTGAGAAAACCACAGAAGTGATGCAGTGCCTTTCTCGACACATTCCTCTTTCAGGGACATATGCTGTCGCCGTGTCTTATACCTTGAGCACCTAGCTGAGGGGCATTGGTCAAGTTTCTGCACAATGAAGTTAACATTACTATTTGTTCCTGTTAATGAACAAACACCTTGGGGGAGAGATTTGAAGCAACCCAATAATATGTCTCAGAATAATCTGCTCACTGAGCTTGGCATCCATCAGGCCTCGAAATGATTCCTATGGGGGCCTTTACCTCAAGTTGTTTCTCTGCTCCCTTCACCCCTACTACATCTATTGTGATGTGTCTATAGGAAAGAGCTCTCTCACTTATTTCCTCTATATGGCTACGGACTCGGGGGTATTTAGTTATGATAATAGTTACAGTCCAATAGTAGTAGTATTACTTTCGCTGCTCATCATTCCAGCCTCGGCCACTAGGACACCCGGATGTCGTGCAGTGAGCACCGCCTCCCTCCTGGCACTGGCCGCCCGGGGCTGACGTCGTGCGCATGCTCTCTCCCAGCCCTGGAACTGCCCCTGCTTCAAGAGGCCCATTTGTAAGCTGACTCGGAGCAGGCGGGTGTGGTGAAAAGGGAAGGAAGGGCACTCCCAGCCTCCTCGTCCCACCCCAGGTCCCGGAGGAGTGAGCTTTCCACCCAGGAGGCTGTGGGTGGCAGCAGGTGGGTGGCTCTTCATGTACTCCCCCGCAGCCAGCCGTACGGGGGGGTCCTGGGTTCCCTGGGGGGCATCTGGGGCAGGCGAGTGCACTCGGAGGTGCAGGGTCAGAAGGGGGCCTCGGGGCACCCCTGGAGGAGGACGGGCTAACTGCCCACGGCCAGGGCTGCACTCGGAGGTGCAGGGACATTGGAGCAGCACCCCCGCCCCCAGGAGGACGCATTAACTGCCGAGGGTCTGGCTGCAGTCGGTCTGCACAATCTCCTCCTCGCCCCCCGGGCCCCTCCCCGATTAGGGAGGGCGCAGGGAGTGAGCCCGGTGAGGATGGGCTCGAACCCCCGCGGCCTGAGCACCTCCTCTCAGTCAGACCGATGCTCGGAGACGGACACTCTGAACTCGAACAGGTCGCTCCCACCGCGGTGGCCTCTGACTGTTCCAAGGGAACGCTCGACTGAACGGGCACCGGCAGCATCCGGGGGAGCTGCAGGTGCATCTCTCGGAAGAAGCCGGTGACAACGCCCCCATCCAAACAGAGGCGGCTGCGGCCTTGCTCAAACGCCAGGGGCGCGGCAGGGCGCGGCCACGTGACCCGGACGCGGCCAATCAGGGGGCGCCGGCGCGGCCACGCGTAGGCTGCCGCAGGTGCAAGGCGAGGCTTGCGGGGGTCTTTGGCTGGTGGTCACGTGCTTCACGAGACAGCCAGGGCACCTGTCAGGCTACTAGGAGGCGGGCGGGCCCTGGGGGCGCGGGCGCCGGGCGTCCTGGAGGCCACGGGCCGGCTCTGGGGGTGCGGGGGGCACGGCAGGTGGCCGCTGGAGGTTGGGGGAGCAGGCGGGCCCTGAAGGTGCGGGCGCTGCGGGCGTAGGCACTAGGGGTACTGGGGGGCATGGGTGGGTGGGTGCTGAGGGGAGTTTGGGATGGGCACTGGGGACGCGGACACTAGGGGTGCTGGGGCAGGGGCGGGGACTGGGGTGCTGGTGGTGCAGGCACTGGTGGCCCTGGGGGTGCTAGGGGCGCAACACTAGGGGAGCTGGGGGGTATGGGGGTGCGGGCACTGGGGACGCAGGTGGGCCCTGCGGGCGCTGCACACAGCCCCGGGTGCTGGGCGGGACACCCCTGCTAGGTGAGGAGGGCGCCTCCACCAGGTGTGGCGGTGGGCCCTTGGGCTCCGGTCTGAGGCATCCCAGGCCAGCATTTTATCCTGTTTACCATAGAGGAAGTCCTATACAGGTCGGCAGTGTCCAATCGTGGTTTTGGCAACGTGTTCATCAAAGGTTTCAAGTTGTATGTGAAATGTTCATAGTAGTTTCTGGAAAATGCATTTCGCGTCATGAATAAGGGGAAGTGCAGGTTTAAGCCCTGTGATGAGAGGGATTAGTGGCGAGGGAATAGTCAGCAAGTGCGCTGTCCTCAGTGCAGGTCCTAGGCCTCCCTGCCCTAGCCAGGACGAGTGGCAGGAAGGGGGCTCAGACCCTGGGGACAAGGCCAAGGACACGCCCAGGTCAAAGGGGATCTGGGGGAATAATGCACAACTTCTGTGACAGCAGTTGTCATCCACCACCACACTGCCGTGGCCTCTGAAGATGCTCTCAGCATTACATGACTCAATGCCAGGGAGCCGCAAAAGGAAAGACATCCATAGCCCACGCTAAGCAACGCCCAGTAACTCTCCTCTCATAGTCACACAAATGCAGGCGGAGGAATGAGGGTAACAGTCCCTGAAATGACCATCATTGATTCAGTGGTTGAAAAACAACTGTGGGGGTGCCCGGGAGGCTCAGTCCTTTAAACATCTGACTCCTGATTTCAGCTCAGGGTCGTGATCTCATGGCTCCTGAGATCGTGCCCAGCATCGGGCTCCATGCTGACAGTGTCGAGCCTGCCTGGGAATCTCTCCCTCTCTCTCTCTCTGCATCTCCCTGGCTCATGTTCTCACTCAAAGGAAACAAATGAACTTGAAAACACAAAACGAAACAACCATGGCAGGGCCTTGCCTGGCGTAGAGTCCTGCATGGGAGAAATCGTGCAGCGTGCACCAACAGTCTGGCTTCCACACATGTGACATGTGAGTGCCATCCAGATAGTTTGTTTATGCGTTCATAATTGTTGATGGGACGTGAGGGTGATTTCTGCTGGGGGCTGGGGTACGGCCACTGTGAACACGTGGGTACACATGTGTACATTTTCAGTCCTTCACAAAACAGCTTCTTCATAACTCTTTGGCTTGGGCACCCCGAATATACTTCTCTGGAATGAGGCCCGCTCGCTACAGGAGGGGCGGGTGTGTGCACCGGTGAGCTACAAACATCACGCAGTGCCGGTGCGTTTCCAACTGGAGTCTCAGCTGGCTTGTGTTTTTGCCCAGGGAATGCATCCACATGAGAGCAAATGCGGGGTGCCTGGTTGGGCCTCCGACTCTTGATTTCAGCTCAGGTCAGCATCTCGCAGTTTGTGAGCTTGAGACCTGTCGGGCTCTGAGCTAACAGCGAGGAGCCTGCTTGGGATTCTCCCTCTCTCTGCTCTTCCCCAGCTTGCTCTCCAAAAATAAACAAACATTTAAAAAATGCTTATTATTCTTGAGAGAGAGAGAGAGAGAGAGAGAGAGAGAGAGAGAGAGAGAGAGAGAGAGAGAGAGCCCAAGCAGGGGAGGGGCAGAGGAACAGAGAGAGATGGAGAAAGACAGAATCGGAAGCAGCCTCCAGGCTCTAAGCTGTCAGCACAGAGCCTACCGCAGGGCTCGAATTCATGAACTGTGAGATCACCACCTGAACCAAAGTTGGGCACTTAATGGACTGAGCCACCCAGGTGCCCCAATAAACATTTTTAAAAGAAAGTAAATTCAAAGGCACTAAAGGGTGCAGACAGACCTCCTGCCCGCGGCAGCCCTGTCAGGCAGGCCCCCTCCCCAGAGGCCACCGCCCTCAGGATTTCTTCTGTGCCCTTCCAGAACTAGTTTGTGCGCATGAGAGCACACAGGCTGCTGATACCTCTCTGTTATGTGCGGTTCATCCTCTACAAGTGGTTTAGTGACTCTCACACTTCCTACAGGCACGTACGCAGCTACTAAAGGTAGATGTTTTGGGGCGCCTGGGGGGCTCAGTAGGTTGAGCGTCTGACTTCGGCTCAGGTTGTGATCTCACAGTTGGTGGGTTTGGGCCCCATGTTGGGCTCTGTGCTGACAGCTCAGAGCCTGGAGCCTGCTTTGGATTCTGTGTCTCCCTCTCTCTCTGACCCTCCCCTGCTCGCGCTGTCTCTCTCTGTCTCTCAAAAATAAATAAAAAACATTTAAAAAAATGTAGATGTTTTATCTTCAACCTGCTGCCCCTAGAGAGATCCGTGTTTTCACACAGGCCACAGAGAGATTTTCAAAGTGAAGCCTTTGGACGGTGCTGTAAGAAGGGGCAGGGAGAGGAAAAGTCTTTGTGAAAAGAATTTTCTGAGCTTAAAATTTAGAAGTGAAACTTTGGTTTCAGTGAAGATTTCTTAGAGCACATTAATAAGTTCTTTCAAAACTGAAAGTTTCTCTTCTTCCAGACACCCTGTTGGAGATAAAACAGGGGTGTCCGGCTGGCCCAGTCAGCGGAGCTCGATCTTGGGTTGTGAGTTCGGGCCCCGTGCTGGATGTAGAGATTACTTACAAATAAAATCCCAAAGAAGAAGATGAAAACAAGCTAGAGAATGAGAGGAAATATTTGCAAACCATAAGCCAGGAAGCTCTTGTATCCAGAATATTGGAACTCTCATATTCAATACGAAAACCTCATTTTGAAAAAACAGGCCAGAGGGTTTAAGATATTTCACCAATAAAAATACACAAATTGGCACATGAAAAATGCGCCCATCATCAGACGTTAGGGAAGTGCAGCCTGAGGCATCCCCAAGTGCTGAGAGCTTGCATGTTGGCGGGACACAGGTGCTGGTGGCGGGATGAAACGGGTCCCACTCTGGCCAATAGCTGGATAATCTCTTAAAACTGAGTATAACCCGCTGTGATTGCTGTGCCCTCCTAGACATGGCCCCAGAGAGATGAAACGGTATGTCCATTTGACGAGTGTCCTGAGAAGCCTTCCTTGTGACAATAGAGCCGGGGACAAACATGCGCCAGGTGTGGTATAGACATTGCTGGAAGACTGCTCAG
Organism: Mungos mungo; assembly: GCA_004023785.1. Lineage (NCBI taxonomy): Eukaryota > Metazoa > Chordata > Mammalia > Carnivora > Herpestidae > Mungos > Mungos mungo. The sequence continues at coordinate 91,029 of PISW01006493.1, forward strand.
CAATGACAAGGAATGAGCCACCATTGGCGGGATACATCTCAGCTACACTGAAGATGAAGAAACGAAACCAAAAAGACCCACTGAGTCCACTTAGAAAGAGCCCCACACGGTGTAGATTGCTGGGCGGTGACAAGCATATCCGCTCTGCCTGGGGGAGGGGGGGAAGGCTGGAGGTCTGCACCAGGTGGCGGCTCTGTGCATGTGCGCATGGGCTGGGGTGGATCAAACTGTCCCCTGGAAGTATGTGCAGTGAACTGTGGGTCAGGCACCGCTCAATGCACTGAACAACGGCCACCACTGAGGAGCTGCAAACACGGATCAGATTAAGACCTAGTAATTCTACCTGGAGGTACTGCCCCTGAAGAGGCCTCCTACACGGACCACAGAGCTCAGGCCGTTCTTCATAACAGCCTCAAACCTAAATGCCCATCAACAGGTGAATGGAAAACAGCAGCATTGGGACCATAGGGTCCACAAAGCCAGAAGTAATTACCCCCGGCCCTTTCCAGAAAGAGGTGCTGGTCCCGGAACCAGTGCACCAACAGCCTCAAAACTCTGCCAGCGCCTAAGACCACGCGTCATAGGGTCCCGAACACACGGAGGATCTAGAACAGATGACATCCAGGACACAGAGCGCTGATGCGTGCTGGGGCCGGGACGAGAGCAGTGGTCGGGGCAGCGGCTGGGGGCGCTCTCCGGTGACACAGTGCACTGCCTCGGCCACGGCAGTGGGAGTACAGCCCCGCAAGTTACATCTCAATAATGCTGTCAACTTGCAGGGACTCATTTTTTATTTATTTTGAGAGAGGGAGGGAGAGTGCTAGCGGGGGAGGGGCCGAAGGAAGAAAAGAGAGGATCTCAAGCAGGCTCCGCACAGTCAGCAACTGAGCCTGGTGTGGGACTCAATCCCACGAACTGTGAGATCAAGACCTGAGTTAAAATCAAGAGTAGGACGCTAAACCGACCGAGGCTCCCAGATGCCCCTCAGGGACTGAATTCTACATGTCCCTGTTCTGGGCCACCTGCAGGGGTGGGGGCTCCATTAATATTTGAGTTGAGTGAAGAGTGCGCAGTGCTAACCCGCCTCCGAGCCTTCCTGTCTCTGGACACACCTGCTCCAGTCCCCACTACCGGCGACCTGACTCCCTATCCTGCCACGCTGCTGCACACTTCCCCTTAGAAATGGGCGGAGCCTGAACCCCAACGTCCACTCTTGTTTTACCTCTTTCTACGACACCAGGACCCTGCTGTGCCTTCCTCGTGAGTGTGACCTTTGGCCAAGCTCTCTGCCACTTCTGCTTGGGTTCTGTGACCAGAGACAGGAGAGGGAGCTCCTGCGGGACATGAGGACGCGTGATGCTCAGTACGGGGTCTCCTCTGGAGTGTGGGCCACCGGGCACCGCCCCAGGCGCTGCTCAGCGGGTCTGGCTGACGCCCCATAATTTGTATTTCTAGCAGGACTGCAGGGGATGCAGGAGGACGCAGGAGGGGATACGAAGGGAAAAGGGCAATTGGGGAACTGGTGCGTGATGTACCCAAGGGCAGCCCACACCCTCGGGGGCCACCGGTGACAGAAGCAAGCTCACGTGCAGTCACAACCGGAGGCTTTCAAGTGTCGGAAAGGCGAGGTCAGCGCACAGCCTGGGGACGTGTCCCCGAGGGGCCTGGTAGGCAGTTACCCAAGTCTGCGCACAGGTTCGGATCTGGTTGCCCATCCAGGCCTGGCCACCACCCCCACAGCATGCGCATGCCCACAAGGGCCCCCCACTTCCCCCAGTGCGCACGTGCACGAGGGCCCCCCACCCGCAATGCACATGCACACAGGACCTCTCCCACCCTCGCAGCGTGCAAGCACACGTGTTCCCCATGCAGCCTGGGGGACAGGGCCTTGAGATGGAGTCGGGAGCTCCTGCCACCTGGTGTCCGGAGAGCACACTGCACCGGGCAGAGGGAGAGGCTGGGGCCTGCTGCCCAGATCTGGGGGCAGGGGTCCCTGTGAGATAAGCTCTAAGGAACAAATGAGCGATTTCTAAAAATACTGATTAACTACCAAAACACACTAACACAGGCATACAAAATAATTATAATAAATTATTTTTAATTAAGTTTTCAAACACCTAAGCATAAACATTCATATTTGATTATTAGAAAATACACAAAGTATTTTCCCCCCTGTTAACATAAATATTTGGCTTATGGGATTAATATCCACTTAAAATGAAATTTTCTAGGCACTTGGGTGTGGAAAGTGCTAGAGAATAAAACCCAATTTTACTGCTGCGTATATAACAGAACTACCAAAATTACATCTGATTACTCTACTTTCAACATTGTTTGCATACTGACCTAAGAAAAAATATGACTGAATGTATCCACGTAACACTGAGTTCCTGGATATTTTAAGTGGAAAACTGTAACTGATAGAGTTTTTGAATTCCTTTTAGTCTGCTCGCTGTGATGCTAAGTTTTAGTAGACACAACCCGAAGAAAAAATGAATTTTTTAAAAAATAACTTTTGCTTAAAAGAAAAAGAATCCAGAACTTTCTCGGTAGGGCAGGCTTTGACACAAGACCGAGATACTGGCCCAGGAGCATAGCAGGTGCATGTAGCTGTGAAACAAACAGGCTGATTTGGCTGCCGGGGTGAGCAGGTGCCATTTCATTCTATTTCAAATTACCCATAGATTTTGGGGCGATCTGTCATTTTGGGGCGACCTGTCCAGGAAGTGTATCCATAAGACATAAAAGCCCAGAAGCCACCCAATGGATGTTATTTCAGAAGCCGTGGGGCCTGGGATGTGTCTCAGGAGAATCTCGTGCATGATGCCTGGAATACACTCTTGTATCCGATTCTTGCCCGAGAAGGTGCCCTGCTGTGAGGTGGAGTTGCCCAGGACCAGCCGGTGGGGGGGGGGAGGAGAGCTCGGCGCCCCCTGCCCCCCCATGGGCCGAGGCTCACTGGGCGGGCGGCAGTGCCTGCAGGTGCTGTAGAAGCTGCTGGCAGAGGGCCGGGGAGCGGTGCTTGTGGACGATGGCCTCTGTCTCTTGCGCCAGGAGCTCCGGGAACAGAGCGCTGCCTGCTTTGAGCACGTCTGTAAAACAGCAGGACACTGTTGAGAGGCCAGAGATAGAGACAAAACCAGGTCCTGTGTATGAAAAGCAACGGAAGCCATCCGGGACAGAGCGGCCATGTGCTACCTACCTAATGACAAAGGGCTCGGGTCTCCTAGGGACCAGGGAGCCTGTACACAAACATGCCTAATAACGGAGCGCCAGACCACGTGAGGCACATGAACCCCCAGTGTGTCTGGAGACTTCCACACCTTCTGTCAGAGACGGACAGACCCGGCCGCATAACTCCACAGCACTGCCTGCCCATCCCCAGCGACACAGAATGTGCAGACTGTCACGAGCAGCTGGACACAGGGCTCCTCAACTCTGGTGGCACGCTCACCACAGACCTTATTCCGGGCCACGAAAAACACCACAAATTAGAAAAACAGAAGTCCTACAATGTCTGCTTTCAGAGTCAGTGGAATTAAACCAGAAATCAATGAGAGAGAAAGCTGGCAAAATCCCCAAATATGTGGAGACTGAACAACACATTTCCAAATAACACAACACAGGAGAAATCTCAAAACTAATGAAAGGCTATCTGAACTAAATGAAAATGAAAACACGATTTAACCAAAATTCACAGGATTCAGTGAAAGTGCCTTGAGAGGGAATCAGAGCATCAAGCGCCTGTGTGAGAAACGAAGAAAGATCTAGAAGTCTCATTTACCACCTTAGGAAACTAGAAAAAGAAAAATAAATCTAAAGTAAGCAGAAGAAAGGAAATCAGCATTAGAACAGAAATCAATGAGGAAAATCAACAAAGCCCAAAGCAGTCCTCTGAACAAGTCCTGGCCCACGGACATGATGACCCGATGGGGCGAACCACGCCCTTCCCTCAAAGACACTGACGCAGGAACCATCTCAACAGATCTACATGGATCCAAGAAACTCTATCGATAATTAACAACCTTCCCAAACGGAAAGCACCAGCCCTGGATGGGTTCACTGGTTCACCAAACTTTCAGGAAGAAATCACACCAATTCTCGACCATCTCTGTCTCACACACTCTCTGAGGCCAGCATGATGCGGACACAAACCCAGACAAAGACGTAACAAGCGGACAGTTACCTCTTATGGACACGGATGCAAAAATCCTCAACAAAATAGTAGCAAATCGAATGCAATAGTGTATAAAAAGAATATGCATGAAGACCAAGTAGGATTTATCCCAGGTACAAGGCGGGCTCAGTGTTCCAAAATCAGTTTGCATCCATAGCATCAATAGGCTGAAGAAGAAAATCACTTAACCATATAAACAGCATTTTGACAAAAGCTGCAACCCATTCATGGTAAAAATCCTCAGCAAACTAGGAATAGAGGGGTACTTCCCTGACACAATGAAGAGTATCTATAACAAATCTTAGAGCTAAAGTCATACTTAATGGCAAGAAGCTCAAAGCTTTCCCACTAAGATCCCAAATTACCTCTCCTTTTCAACACTGTACAAAAGTCTTACTGAGTGCAACAAGAAAACGAAGTAAACCAAAGGTCATATATAAACGAAAGAAAAGAGAACATAATAAATGGAAGGGAGCCCATGCCCAAGGATAGGAAAACTCCATAGTGTCACGCACGATGTCAGTTCTCCCTAGTCTATAGACTTAAGGTGATCACAATCAGAATACCAGCAGGTCATTTTGTGGACTGGCCAAGTGAGTGTAAAGTCAATATGTACAGGCAAAGGCCCAGAAGAGCCCACACGATAATGAAGGAGAACAAAAAGTTGGAGAAGTGACACTCTGACTTTCAGACTTCTATAAAGCCCCAGTAGCCAAGACAGTGTGGTCTTGTTGAAAGAACAGATAGATGGATGGGCCAGGACAAAAAGCAGGACAGAGACCTGGTCATCCAGCCTTTGGCAACAGGGCATAGGTGACACAGAAAAGCAGAGGCAGCCTTCCATAAATGGAGCTGGAATGAGTGAGTGTCCACATGCCCGGTGGAAAAAGAATCTAGACACAGACTTTACATCCTTCAAAAAACCTAACTCAAAATGGATCACAGACCTAAATATAAAACCGGGAAAAGTATGAAAAAGTGAGAACTCCTGGAAGAGAACACACAAGAGGACCTCAATGACCTGGGACCTCGGCGACCTGGGATGTGGCGATGACTTTTGGAAACATAAAAGGTAAGATCCACAGAAGTAACTGATAAGCTGGACGTCATTAATGTGTGCTCTGCAAAAGGCAGCATCGAGGCCGAGGAGGCAGGGCTCAGGCTGGGGGAGATGTTTACAAAAGGCACATCTGATAAAGGACTGTTGTCCAACACAGACAAGGAGCTCCGAAAACTCAACAATATGAGAACAATCCAGTAAGACACGGGCCGAAGACCTAACTACACCTCAGCAGGGGAGAGATACAGAGCGAGGACCGGCATCCGAGACGATGCTCCACGTCGTGCGTCCTCAGGGAAGCGTGGAGTCGAACTGCAAGAGGACACTGCCACACGCCCGTCAGAAGGGCCCACAGCACTGTCGCTGCCAGATGGTGGGGAGGACATGGAGCGCGGGAACCCCAGGCTCTGCCGGCGGCGATGCAAAGCGGGCAGCTTGGCAGTTTGTTACAAAACTAGTGTATTCTCACCACGTGATCCTGCAGTTGTGCCCCTTGGTATTTACCGGAAGGAGCCGAACACTGCACACATACGTTTACGGCAGCTTTGTCCAAACTGTCCTTCGGCAGCCGGACAGGTGATGATGGATTACTACTCAGCGCTGAGAAGAGATGAGCTGTCAAGCCGTGGAAAGACACGGAAGCACCTTAAGTGCACGCGAGCAAGTTAAAGAGTCCAGGCTGGAAAGGCTTCATACTGGAGGATCCGGCTCTCCGACCGCCCGGAAAAGGCTGAACCACAGTGGCTGTCGGGGTGAGGGAAGGGTGAGGGGCCTCAGGCTGAGCACACAGGGCTCTGGAACTATCCTTGAGACTCTGAACTGCGGGCCCAGGTCGCACATCTGTGCAAACCCACACTTCGAGCCTCTTGCAAGCTGTGCTCTGGGTGCCGCTGACGTGTCAGTGTGGGTCAACGCAGTGAGGGACGAGGGACGAGGGCACCGCCAGTGGGGAGGGGTGGGGGGGGCAGCGGGTATGTGGGAGATTTCTGTACCTTCCTCTCAATTTAGCTCTGACTCTAAAAACACTCTAAAAACCAAAGGTTTAATAGAAAGTTATTACAGCATTTAAATCCATCTGATGTGGCTGAGTGAGTATAGGACGGTCACTGCACACGCAGAACTTGAAAATAGTCTTGGAGGTGCCTGGGAGGCTCAGTCAGGTCATGATCTCACAGTGTCATAGGTTTGAGCCCCGTGTCTGGCTCTGTGCTGGGAACAGAGGCTGCTTGAGAATCTCCCCCTTTCTCTGCCCCTCCCCAGCTTACACTCTCTCTCTTAAAATAAATAAACTTAATCTTGGAGTTGTTGATGGATCACAAAAGTCTTTCAAAATCCCTAAGGGTGGTTTTTGCATGTCATTTTGACCTTAGAAACGGTTCTTACGTTAGTAGATAAATTGGCCTAGAATCACGGTCAATCTTCTCATTACACTGACTGATGAGGATTCATTCAACTAACGCCTCTCGCAAGCTTGCTGTGTGCCAGGCTGGATGGATACGGCAGGCAACAAACGTCCATCCAGTGACCCTTCACATTGTTGTCTGAAAGCAGCACGTGAGAGTCAGAAGGAGGAGCACACTGTTCCTGGTCACCACTGTGACGGCCACGGCGAGGGTCCAAGCAGGAAGGGAGGTGGCGGGCGCCATGGGCCTCATCCAAGCTGTCTTGCAGGAGTGCTCTGGCAGAGACAGGCAGGGTGGATGGAGGCAGGCACACTAAGGAAGTCACTGGGTTCACCTCCAAGGCGTATGCTCCAGTCATCAGGACGACGAAAAGAACGCTGGTGGTAACCAAGACACGGCAGGAGGGAGCAGGGTTGCCAAGCAGGGCCAGGGGTCCCAGGCTTGGCCTGGATGCTGCAGCCGCCACACCCGGCAGATACTCGAGTCCTCTGAGTAGCTGGCCATGTGGGTGTCTAGAGTCTGGGGCAGACGTCTGGCCTGGACATACATTAGGGGGACAGTGGCACATGGGTGGTGTGTGAAGCCAGGAGAGGAGACAAGGTCACCAAGACCCAAGTGCAGAAAGCAGCAGCAGCCAGAGGGATGGGAGGACACCCAGGAGCCACGGTCCCATTGGGCACGTGCAGGTGCACAGGCGGCCCGAGCGGGAAGCAGCCTTCAGCACCAGGCTCTTGGGCACCAGGACCAGAGTGGCTTTGGGGGGTCAGGGATTTGCAGGCTCGGCCGTGGGAGAGGACGTGAAGGACCTTCGCCTCGTCAGTGGGACGGAAGCATGGTCATCAGTCGGGAGGTCCCCGAGGCATGAGGTGCCAAGGGGAGGCTGGCAGGGAGAGCCAGTCGTCTGGGAGCTGTCCCTGGTCTTCCAAAACGGGGCAACCCAGGCTTCTGGGGCTTGTCCGCGCTGGACTCCAAACACGGCCGGCTGCCAGGATGGCGAGCATGGGATGTACTAAGAGTAGGTGCTGTCTGAGCGCTGGGGGCAGGGGGCAGGGGCAGGGGGGAAGAGCAGTCGGCTGACCCAACGTCACTGCCACCTCGAGTCCCGCCAGCTCTGGCAGGAGGAGGATGTGCAGGGTACGCACTGGTCCCCCAGGTCCAGGCTGCAGACCAGGGAAAAGGGCAGAGCGTTCTCTCTCTTGCTGGGGGCGGCGGGGGGGGGGGGCAGAGAGGAGAGCAAGGTGGGGTCTGTGAGGACCTGGCCCGAGCACAACACGGCCCAGCTGTTGCCCACACCCTCCGGGGACAGCCCTCCGGGGTCTGGGAGTCACAGCCGTGTCCGGGACACCACTGGGCCCGGCCGCCTGCTCGCTGCAGGGCAAAGTGGGGATGGGAGGCTCTGGTGCCACCCATGCCTGCCAAGTTCCCTCAAGAATGTCCTCGACAAAGCAGTTAAAGTTCCTTTGTTAGATCAGTCCTCAGGCACCCAACTTTTAATTTAATTCATTAATTTAGAGTTAAGTTGTGATGATTTTATTGACTCAACAAAGTCTGCCTTCACCCAGAATGTCAGCTCACTGACACTGGATGACACTCCCGCAGAGGCTGCATCCGTCTCTGTGTCCGGTTTGTCCCTGTCTCTGTGTTCTTCCCGGCCTCCTCTCCTGACTTCTTTTGGGTTGTTTGAAGATTTTTTAGAACCCATTCAAATATGTTTAGTGGCACTTTACTTGCGCTTCTTGGCAGTACATTTAGTGCTGCTTTATGTCCCTGCTCTGTGACATCTGCCGTTCGAGGGTCCCATGTGGTGGGGCGGGGGGAGGGAAACGCGGTGGGGTGTGTCTGGGTCCCCACGATGGCACCCTCATGACCACGCACAAACTCGGGCCACCCGCACTCGGGTACGCGGCAGGATGTTGCCTCAACAATGAATAAAGTGACAATGCTCGTGGCCAATGTAAGATTCAAGGTTTCAGGCAGAAACTGCAACGTGGGAAGCTTATTTCTGCTGCCGCCGAATAGCTTCCTGCCAACTTTTCTTTCTGAGCTCGATGCTGACAGATGTGACTTCTGGACACAGTGTGACAAAACGTAATTGTTAGGCTGACGCATGTTCAACGTGCAGGACAGACCAAGAGGCGTGAATGTAGTCAAACTTGACATGACCCCTGGGATGACTGGAGTCAACCCCCACGTGACCCCCGGGGATAACCGCCTGTGCAGCTCGCGGAGGTATCAAGGCGCCCCTGCAGTTACGCCAAACAGGCACCCCAGCCCGTGTCTGCGCCCCTGCCCGCGGCCAGGTCCTTCATGAGAGTCCCCTGAGACCGCGGAAGCTGCACACACACAGCCCCTTCCATCCGGACGTGCACGCAGAAAGGTAAAGTGATGCTACTCTACTTGCGCATTATTTTGTTTTAGAAAATACATCTCCCAGGGGCGCCTCTGGGCTCAGTCAGTTAAGCATCTAACTTTGGCTCAGGTATGACCTCCTGGTTCGTGGGGTTGAGCCCCATGTCAGGCTCTGTGCTGACGGCTCAGAGCCTGGAGCTGCTTCCGATTCTGTGTTCCCCTCTTTCTCTGCCACTTCCCCACTCATGTGGTCTCTCAAAAATAAATATGCATGAAAAGAACTTTAAAAGAAAAAAAAATCTACCTTTCAAAACCACGTTAATTATGTTAATATGTAATAGATCTCCAGTTATTCTAAACCAATGAATACCCAAGATTTTTCTCCACGTTAACTCCTGTCATGGCCGACATCGGGGGCTGTCGCCCCTGCGGAGGGCAGAGCACAGGGGCCGCGAGGCCACGCACCTGCTGCCCCGAGCACCCGGCACTCCGAGGCACTGAGTCCACGCGCTCGGGATGGGCTTCACAACGCAGCGTGTGTCTCAGGACTCCTACCTAAAACTGCGTCCTGCACGGCGCCGTCTGGGTCATCGAGGTAAACCAGGAGCTCTCTGTACAGGAACTGAACGTGGCTCTGGTAGCGGGACTTCCCGTTGTCGTCGTTTGTGACACATGCTAGCCAGGTGACCAAGCTGGAGGTGGCCGCCAGCCTCACCTCATGGGAGACATCATCCAGACGCTTCAGGAGCTCTAGAGGGGGGGCCGGGCGGGACAGTGAGACGGGGGCCAGCACGGACAGTGGGCTGGAGTGGGGACCCTCCCCACCCCTGCAGGCACTCGCTCTCAGCCCCAGGAAACCCACATCCTGGGGGGAGACCGGTGCTCATGTGTCCCAGGGCCCCTCGACTGCCCGGGCACGGGCTGCCTGCCTCACCTCCCACATCATGCTATCTGTTTGGTGACCACCCGACAGTCACGGCCGAGTCTGGACTCCTGGCACCAAGCCAACCAGAAGTCCGAGTACCAGTTTCTATTTCTCTCTAGAAGAGACAGACACACATGGCCCCTACCAGGGTAAATCTTGATGAGCTTATCTGGGTCAGCCACACCACTGGAGGCCTTTAAAAATGTGTTCATGATTTGGCACGAAATTAATCGAGTCATCTGAGAATCCTCTTCCAGGGAGGTTAGGATCTGCGGCATCAGTGTCTCCTGCACTTTCTGAATCTGCAATCAGAAGACAGAGGAGGCAGAGTCATGACTGGCTCTGTCCCGGTGCTGACAGTGCCCGTCGCTCACCATGCACACACTGCTCTCACACAAACATAAAGGAGTCTGGAATGCTCTTTTGAAACTTTTATAGGAGAACTTAAACCATGATTTTAAAATCTAGATGACCTGGGGTGACTGGGCAGCTCAGTCAGTTAAGCATCTGACTTCGGCTCAGGTCATGATCTCGTGGTTTTCGAGTTCGAGCCCTGTGTTGGGCTCTGGGCTGACAGCTCGGAGCCTAGAGCTTGCTTCGGATTCTGTGTCTCCATCGCTCTCTGCCCCTGCCCCACTTATGCTATCTCAAAAATAAATATTAAAAAAAGAAATAAAATCTAGGTGACTTGAAAAGTTTTGTTTAACGTGGTCAGGGGACAAGTCCATCACTTGCGAAGCCGTGGGGAGACAAGCACACAGTGGGCTCCTTCCCAGCTTGGCCGCATGTTGTGTCCATACCATTTGGGGGATGTTTTAACTCAGATCATGGTGGGTCACCTTGGCAACAGCATGGATAGAACTAGAGGATATTGTGCTCAACTAGATAAGGCAATTAGAGACAGACAGACATCACACGATTTTACTCATGTGGAATTTAAGAAACAAAACAAATGAACACAGGGGAAGGGAAGGATAAATAAGACAAATACAGGGAGAAGACAAACCATAAGAGACTCTTAAATACAGAGAAGAGAGTGGCTGGCAGGGCGCTGGGTGGGGGGATGGGCATTAAGGAGGGCCCCTGCTGGGGTGCGCATTGGGTGTTATCTGTGAGTGATGAATCGCCAAATTCCAATCCTGAAATTATTATTACGCTGTATGTTAACTGACTTGGGTTTAAATAAAAATAAAAATGATAATAACATCTGTTAAGAAAAAAAAGCAAACCAGGGCGGCCCTGTGGCCCAGAAGGTGGGGCTCACACATCAGATGAACGCCCGGCCAGGTGTGTGCAGCCCTGGGGCCAAGTACAGAGGGACAGCAAGGCCTTCAGCCTGTGGCCCCTCGCATGCCTGTTTCCCTAGTCCCGCTAGCACCAGGCAGGAATAACAGTCATGTGGAACCCCCAAGGTCAGCCAAGGTCATGGAGGCTGCTGTGGTCATGATCTCTGCCCTGTGAAGAGCAGCATGCAACACATACATCCAGGGAAGCCCCAGGTCATCAAAGCACGAAATGCTATGTGTCATGCTGGCCAGGGGCGCCACGCCCTCACCCTTGCCCATAGGTTCCTTCCTGCAGGTTTCAGAAACCAGCCTTTGGCAGCCACAGGGGTGTGTGCCCAGGAGCCCCACCTGCTCATCCATCAGGACCTCACTGCTGATGAGTGCCCAGAGGCAGGACATGGCTGCCATGCGGATGGCTGCGGCCGTCCTCCCCGCATGCCACTGCAGATTGGGGACCAAGATGTCCTTCATCACAGAGTCGAGGTAGTGGTGAAAGTGCCTGGGGCAGAGACACAAGAGGGCAGGTGAAGGGGAGTGCTCAGGGCAGAGGGGAGTAGGAAACAGAGGACGGCTGCCTCCCTGGGGTGGGTGCCCTGCAGGGGAGGAAGCACCCGGGGAGAGCCAGCGGCCTGCCCAGCTCCTGGTGTACTCTGCTGGGCCCAGCTACGCCCTGAGCCTCCAGAACACTGCACCCCTCCACTGTAGGGGATAGGCTGCAGGGGCCTCGCCCATCTCTGCCAGACTCTGAAAGAGAAGGCATGAGGTCCTATCAACCAGGCCAGCCAAGTTGCTTGCACGTGTGGCCATCCTGTGCATGTGCGCGCCTAGCACACGCCCGTGGGCACACTCCCCTCTGCTCAAGGGGAGGGCAGCACGGGTCTGCGCCCAGGGCCCTAGCGGCATGGTCCCAGAGACATGGACGTGCCCACCAGCAGTCCAGGTGTGTGGCCTGGATGTGAGCTCACGCGTCCTACTCTGCCTGGCGGATCGTGGCGCAGGGCCACTCTGAGCACGCGGTACAAGGCGTCCTCACGAATCCCACTGCACTGCCATTAGATGGGAACACGTTTGCTTTAGAGGAAATTCATCAGCTTATTTCTGAATCTTATTCCAAAGCGCATTTCAAAGGTGGCTCGTGTCTCAAATACTAGCCGTTCCAGAAAACCCAAAACATGTGGCCCATGAGCTGTGTGGCGCCCTGCTCGCCCTGCACCCTGCCCTCCCCTGCCTTGTCCCCCACGGACCCTCCTTTCTGGAGAAGGCACCACCTGCCTGCTTCCAGCAGGGGGCGTCCCAGGGCAAAGCAAAGCAGGTTAACAGCAGATCCAGTTCTGGACCTGTGGGCGCGCACACACACACACACTCATGCTCACAATCACACTCACACTCGCTCGCACTCACGTTCACTCACATGCTCACACGCACATGCTCACACTCCCACACACACACACGATTAGGTTTTCAATGTGCTTCAACTTTTACCCTTCTTGCTATTTCCTAAAAAACGATTTACGAGAGGGCTCTCTGGAAAGACCTAACCCTGAATCCTGTTCTCCGAGGTGTCAGGTGAAGCAGCTGGAAAAGCCAGGGCCACACACTGGCCCTAGGCACCTCTGTAGGGCAGCGCTTGACCCAGGGCCGAGCCCAGGTGGCGGCCAGCAAGGTCTGCGGTGTCTCTACAGACAGCCTGCAGAGCAGAGGCTGTGGGTCTGGGGGTGCGGGGACCACCCAGAGCAATGAGAGACAGGGGGGCGGACACCGGGGGCCCATGCTGTCCACGGAGGCCCTTGAAACAGCATCTCCTCAAGCCGAGGAGCCGGCTCATCACCGTGAGGCTTCAGTCGGACACCAGCGAGGCCGAGGACCCAGGCAGCCCATCAGCGCCACTTGGCGGCTTCGCTCTGGCAGGAGAGGGTCAGCGGTGCACCTCTAGGGCTCCCCGTGCCCAGGGGCTCGTGCAGACCCCTCAAGAGGTCGTGCGGGCACACAGGCTGTGAGGCACCAGCTGGCCTGCGGCATAAGGCTTGTGCACACAGCCAGCACATGGGGGTCCTGGCCCGTGGACTGGGCGGGACAGTGAGGTGACAAGGAGGAGCCCCATGGAAAGGTCCCAGCACGCCTGTGACATGGCAGGACATGCTCCTTCCGAGGCAACGGGGTCCCCACACGCCTCACCGCCCACCCAGCTGCTGGGGGTGAGGGGCACCCACAAGGCGCCCATCCCTGGTTTGCTGCCCTATGTTCTCGCAGACAACAGGGTTTTCCTAACCCTCTAACCACTAGGAGTGATTCCGCCTGTTCTCTGTTAGGTTTCAAAGGTACCAAGAGGCATCTAAACCTGAGAATGGCTAATATATAAACTGCTAATAGTTAATGTTCCCTACGACCTCTTTATTCGATGGAGTTTCAACGACCACATGGAAAGGACTAGGACTTCGTGTCTGTCCGGGCCAGCGCCAGAGCCCAGGGTGATCCGGCTCCCACCTGAGAGCACCCCGCGGAGGCCGGAGGCCAGGCAGACCTACCCCTGGGAGTCGACTGTCTGCTTCGCGCTCAGCAGCACCCGTGACAGGGCGGAGAAGATCCGAAGGCGCATCTGCGGGTCCCGGGCTGGCTGCAGGCAGCTCCTGAGGATGGCCACCAGGTGCTGGAGCACTTCTCCCAGCGTGGGGCCTGCAAGACACACAGCACGGCGCTTGCGAGAGCCCGGAGGATGCGGCCCCCCGCCCCCACTGGGTTGGCGCCATCAGCACAGTGGTGGTTATGGCCGGCGGTCCACCACCTTCCTCTCCCTTCTGGATTGAGAGGGTCCCTGTAAAAGCAAACATTTAACCCCCCAATCGTGCTAATTGTTCAGTATGGTGACTTTCCATTTCCTCATGTTTTCCCAGGTTCTTAAAACACAAAACAAAACATTAAAGTCTAGCAATACTTTAAAGATCAACCCAAATAAGTTATTCAGGACACGAAAGGTGTCCACTGTCTGCCCCTGTGCTTGGCAGCCAGCGGTCTTCCCAGGCCTCTGCTGGATGGGCGCCGGCGCGGCCTCACTCGTGGGCAACGAGCGTTAGTACCGGGAAGTGTGTCGAGTCGTGATCAGAATAAAGAATCCCCAGGGTGCAGACGCGCACTTGGGTAGCACGGACACGGGTCACAGAGCGTCCTCCCTGCCAGGCAGGCCCCCCCGCCCCCACAACGCGCTAGCTGTCACAGGGCAGGGTCGAGAGCAAACAAATCAACAACGTGTAAGTTTCCAGAAGTGCTGTCTGGAATCTGGAAGTAAAGCCTCAAGACAGTAGCCTGGGGGCAGGGAGAGAAACAAAGGCAGACAGGAGCATGTGGCCGGGAGCCAATGTGGGCACCGTAGTCCGCTCACCCCCTCAGGGCGTCCGGATGGGCAGGGGGAGGTGCGCTCTCCTGGGAACAGACCTCCATCTCCATCTCCCACCGAGGCTGCTTATTCACAAAAGGATCCAAGAAAGCACAGGAGCAAGAGGAGGTTTGGTGAGCATCTCTGGCCCCTCCTAGAAAGGCACTTACCCCTCACATGTGCGCCACCGTCCCCTTCACCATCCAGGCCCCACACACAACGTCTTCAGCGAGTCGAGTGTGCTGAGCACCCTCTGGACAGCTGGGCATCTGTCACGCTGATGGTGAAGGGGAGTGGCCTGCAGGCTGAGCACCAGCCCTGGGGCGCGGGGAGGGCACCTGGCCTCGTGGGGAGCGGGATGCTTCCAAGCACAGGGCGTGAGAACACGACACTTGTGCTCTGAGGACACATTGGAAAGGTGCGGTGCAGCCACGGACCCCTTTTCCGATTCAGCCTCAGGAGCGCACAGGTCACAGGTTTATGGGTCCCAGCGCCTCGGGAAGCGGCCTGTGGCCGTTTTCTAAGCTGGGGGTGGGGAAGAAGCTGCCATTCAGGGTTTAAAATCTTTTTCTTCTTTAAGAATCATTTGAAACAAAGTCTGTCCAGGGAAAACTCCACAGCCGTCCAGAGAGGGGTTTGTAGAGGGCAGGGGGGAGGTGCGAGTGTGAGCACAAGCTCTGCTAAGGAGCGTTCTTTCCTGCTTCCCATGGCCTGGCGGGGGCCCATGGCACATGCCCCGCCCGCAGTGCCACTGAGGAGAGTGTAGAGAACACGGTGGCATGAGCAGCCACGAACCATCATGTCTTCAAGGCTTAACATAAATGCTGTGTGCCTGGCAGACTACGTGTCTTGTTTTTAGATGTTTGTTTATTTTAGAGACAGACACTCGGGCACAGTGTGAGCAGGGGAGGGACAGAGGGAGGGAGATGCACAATTGGAAGCAGCTCCGGGTTCTGAGCTGACAGCACAGAGCCTGAGGCAAGGCTTGAACCCACGGACTGCAAGATCCACCCACAGTCCCGGAAGCCCCTGCCGTCACCTAGTCTCGGAGCTCACCTGCGTGCATGACCAGCACGAGGAACTGCCGGAACTCTGCCGAGTGGACAGTCCAGTCAAGTTGCGACGTGGCCAGCCGCTCCATGAGGGGGCCCGTGTGCTCTTGGTATAGGGCCTGGCTGCCGTCCATGTCCAGGGCTGCGGCCAGCACGTCCATGGTCTCCTGGACCTGGAGGGTGAGTCACAGGCTCAGGAAGCCCCTGGGAGCCCCACTGTCATCAGTGAGAGCGCTCTGGCTCGCGGCGGGCTAGGAGGGAGCCCATAGGGTGCCCGTTGGGGCCCGTCTGACAGCTGCTACTCATGCTGGGTCAGGGCCGTGCAGATAACAGGTAACAGACAGACCAGCATTTATGAGACTCAGCTGCCATGCCCCCACCAGCCCGACCCGTGAGGAGCAAGGGTGCCCAGTGGCCACAGGCCCTGAGCTGAGGGACACAAACTATGCCCGCACGAGGTCACCCTGCGACCAGGCCTTCCAGTGGTGACAACGGGTGAGGGGACAAGAGGCAGGCAGGCAGCCACCTCCCACAGCCCGCTGGCTTTCCTCCTCCCGGGTCCCAGACACGTGGACTTGCTCCGGCTAGTGTGCATGGCCCTGTGGTGACAAGAGGCCTGCTGGAGCAGGTGCCTTTGGAAAGACTGTTTTTAAATGTGAGAGAACAAGGTTCAGAAGAAAGGTGAGGGAGGGCCGGGGCCCCGGGGGTACGGGGAGTATGGGGGCTGCCACGGCTGTAGGAAGGAAGACACCCCTCCTGATGGCCCCTGGGGCCTGAGGGACCTGGACACAAGGAGAGTGTTTAGAACCTGAACCCGGAGCTGAGCGAACAGGAGGTGTGAAATGCTGGCCTGCGATTAAACAGACAACATGACACTATTTGCTCGCCAGGCGGGCAGTGACCTGGTGTTTAACCCCAGACAGGAGGCAGGGTCAAATGCGTCCTGTCCGTCTGTCCGCAGTGGTTCCCCCTGAGTTATGACGGTGACAGTGACGGGCAGTAGGAGGGATGCGGAGTCCCGTGCGCCCCTAAGCCTGCCTCACAAGCGAGTCACCCCAAACGTCCCCATGCCCGCCCCCCTTTCCTGGTTAGCAGGGCTGGATGAGCCGAGGCTTCTGCATCCACAGCAGAAGGATTTCTGGAGGGTGCTCTGCCTGCCCCGTCACACGCACAGCCTCACCTTGTCACCCAGGCCTGCGGCACCCACGAGCGCCTCCATGGTCACCAGCACCTCCATGAGCTGCAAGCTGCACAGCCTGCAGTCCTCTGGGCACACGCGGACCAGCGTCCTCACGCACAGCAGCAGGTGCTCCCCGTACAGGGGCTGCAGAGACAGCGGGGGGCGCCATGAGCCAGCTCGCCCCCAGGGCCCCCTCGTTCCCTCCCCACTTCCCCCTATACTCTCAGATCCAGCCCCCTCCCCTCCTGCCCCTCAGCCCCAACTCCCTCCCC
>PISW01006494.1:0-44809 GCA_004023785.1 Mungos mungo
AATGAGAAAGAATGATATATGGCCATTTGTAGGAAAGTGGATGGACCTTGAGGGTGTCATGCTAAGCGAAATAAGTCAGGCAGAGAAGGATAGATACCATATGTTTGCATTCATAGGTCTAACAGGACAGGCCTGGCAGGGGACCATGGGGAGAGGAAGGGGGAAAGAGAACGGGGATGAGTGAGGGACACGGATCAAGGGAGACTATTGAATACTGGAGACGAACCATGGACTGAGGGGGGAGGGGGAGGGAGGGAGGGGGGATGGTCATGGTGGGGGGCACTTGTGGTGTTATATGGAAACTAATTTGACAATAAACTATTATAAAAAAAAGAAAATGAACAAAACTAGAATTTAATACTAACAAAAGTGTGTTATAGTCTTCCACTAAAATGTAATTTTTTCCTCTATAGTCACTCACCTTTTTAAAATTAATTAATTAATTAGTTAATTAATTAACTACATCCCAGTTAGCATACAGTGGAACAATGATTTCATGAGTAGATTCCTTAATGTTCCTTACCCATTAGCCCATCCCTCCTCCCGAAATCCCTCCAGCAACCTGTTTGCTCTGTATATTTAAGAATCTCTTATATTTTGTCCCCTTCCTTGTTTGTACATTATTTTTGCTTCCCTTCCCTTATGTTCATCTGTTTTGTATTTTAAACACCTCATAAGAGTTAAGTCATATGATATTTGTCTTTTTCTGACTAATTTCACTTAGCATAATACCCTTTAGTTCCATCCACATAGTTGCAATTGGCAAGATTTCATTATTTTTGATTGCTGAGTAATACTCCATTATACACACACACGCGTGCGCGCGCGCACACACACACACAACATATTCTTTATCCATTCATCAGTTGATGGACTTTTGGGTTCTTTACATACTTCGGCTATTGTTGATATCAGTGCTATAAACATTGAGATTCATGTGCCCCTTCAAAACAGCACACCTGTATCCCTTGGATAAATACCTAGTAGGGCAAGTTCTGGGTCAAAGGTATTTATATTTTTAATTTTTGAGGAATATCTTTACTTTTTTCCAGAATGGCAGTACTAGTTTGCATTCCCACTAGCAATACAAGAGATACTTTTTCTCTGCATCCTCACCAACCTCTTGTTGCCTGAGTTGTTAATGTTAGCCATTCTGACAGGTGTGAGGTGATATCTCATTGTGGTTTTGATTTATATTCCCAGATGATGAGTGATGTTCAGCATTTTTTCATGTGTCTGTTAGCCATCTGGATGTATTCTTTGGAGAAGTGTCTATTTATGTCTTTTGCCCATTTCTTCATTGGATTATTTGCTTTTTGGGTATTGAGTTTGATAAGTTCTCTATAGATTTTGGATATTAGCCCTTTATCTGATATGCTATTTGAAAATATCTTCTCCAAATCTGTTGGTTTCCTTTTACTTTTGATGACTGTTTCAATCACTATGCATAAGCTTTTTATTTTAATGAGGTCCAAATGGTCCATTTTTGCTTTTGTTTCCCTTGCTTCTGGAGACGTGTAAAGTAAGAAGTTGCTGTGGCCGAAGTCAAAGAGGTTTTTTCCTGCTTTCTCCTCTAGGATTTTGATGGAGTCCTGTCTTACATTGAGGTCTTTAATCCATTTTGAGTTTATTTTTGTATTTGGTGTAAGAATATGGTCCAGGTTCATTTTTTGCATGCTGCTGTCCAGTTTTCCAGCACAATTTGCTGAAGAGACTGTCTTTATTCCATTGGATATTCTTTCCTGCTTTGCCAAAAATAGTTGCCCATACAAGTGCGGGTCCATTTCTTGGTTCTCTAGTCTGTTCCATTAATCTATGTGTCTTTAATGTTCTAGTACCATACTGTCTTGATGATTACAGCTTTGTAATACATTTTGAAGTCCGAGGTTGTGATACTTCCAACTTTGGTTTTCTTTTTCAAGATTTCATTGGTTATTTGGGATCTTTTCTGGTTCCATACAAATTATAGGATTGTTTGTTCTAGCTCTGTGAAGAATGCTAGTATTATTTTGATAGGCACTGCCTTGAATATGTAGACTGTTTTGGGTAGTATTGACATTTTTAACAATATTTGTTCTTCCAATCTGGGATTATGGAATATTTTTCCTTTTTTTGTGTATCTCCTTCAATTTCTTTCATAAGCTTTCTTTGTTTTCAGTGTTTAGATTTTTCACTTCTTTGGTTAGATTTATTACTAGGTATTTTATAGTTTTTGGTGCAATTGCAAATGGGATCAATTCCTTGATTTCTCTTACTGCTGCTTCAGTGTTGGTGTATTGTAATGTGCCCTATTTCTACACATTGATTTTATATCCAGTGACTTTGCTGAATTCGTGGATCAATTCTAGCAGGTTTTTGGTGGAATCTTTTGGGTTTTCCATATAGAGTATTGGGAAGGGTGAAAGTTTGATTTCCTCCTGGCTTATTTGGATGACTTTTATTACCTTGTGTAGTCTGATTGCTGAGGCCAGGACTTCCAATAATATGTTGAATAACAGTGGCAAGAGTGGACATCCCTGTCGTGTTCCTGACCTTAGGGAGAAAGATCTCATTTTTTCCCCTTTGAGGTCATCCTCCATGGGGAATATTAGAGGTGGGTCTTTCATATATGGCTTTTATGATCTTGAGGTATGATCCTTCTATTCCTACTTTCTTGGGGGGGGGATTCATCAAGAAAGGATGCTATATTTTGTCAAATGCTTTCTCTGCATCTATGAAGAGGATCATGTGGTTCCTATCCTTTCTTTTCTTCATGTGATGTATCACATTGATTGCTTCATGGATATTGAACCAGCCCTGCATCCCAGGTATAAATCCCACTTGGTCATCGTGAATAATTCTTTTAATGTATTGTTGGATTTAGTTGCCTAGTATCTTGTTGAGAATTTTTGCATTCATGTTCATTAGGGAAATTTGTCTGTAGTTACCCTTTTTTGTGGGGTCTTCAGTATTGAAATTAAGGTAATGCTGGCCTCTTAGAATGACTTTGGAAGTTGTTCTTCCATTGCTATTCTTTGGAACAGCTTCAAAAGAATAGGTGTTACTCTTCTTTAAATGTTTCATAGAATTCCCCTGGAAAGCCATATGGACTGGGACTCCTGTTTTTTTAGGAGATTTTTAAAAAATAGTTTATTGTCAAATTGGATTCCATACAACACCCAGTGCTCTTCCCCATAAGTGCCCTCCTCCATCACTACCACCTCTTTTCCCCCCTCCCCCTTCCCCTTCAACACTCAGTTCATTTTCAGCATTCAATAGTCTCTCAAGTTTTGCATCCCTCTCTCTCCCCAACTCTCTTTCCCTCTTCCCCTCCCCATGGTTCTCCATTAGGTTTCTTCTGTTCCCCTGTTAGACTTATGAGTGCAAACATATGGTATCTGTCCTTCTCTGCCTGACTTATTTTGCTTAGCATGACACCCTCAAGGTCCATCCACTTTGCGACAAATGGCCAGATTTCATTCTTTCTTATTGCCATGTAGTACTCCATTGTGTATATACACCACATCTTCTTGATCCACTCATCAGGTGATGGACATTTCGGCTTTTTCCATGTTTTGGCTATTGTTGACATTGCTGCTATGAACATTAAGGTCCATGTGCTCCTATGCATCAGTATTTCTGTATCTCTTGAGTAAATCCATGGCAGGGCTATTGCTGGGCCATAAGGGAGTTCTATGGATAGTTTTTTGAAGAACCACCACACTGTTTTCCAGAGTGGCTGCACCAGTTTACATTCCCACCAACAGTGTAGGAGGGTGCCCATCTCCACATTCTCACCAGCATCTATAGTCTCTTGCTTTGTTCATTTTAGCCACTCTGACTGGTATGAGGTGGTACCTCCGCATGGTTTTGATTTGTGTTTCCCTGATAATGAGTGATGTTGAGCATCATTTCTTGTGCCTGTAGGCCATCTGGATGTCCTCTTTGGAGAAATGTCTGTTCATGTCTTCTGCCCATTTCTTCACTGGGTTGTTTGTGGGTGTGAAGTTTGGTGAGTTCTCTGTATATTTTAGATACTAGCCCTTTATCTGATATGTCATTTGCAACGATCCTTTCCCATTCTGTCAGTTGCCTATTAGTTTTCTTGATTGTTTCCTTTGCCTTGCAGAAGCTTTTTATCTTGATGAAGTCCCAAGAGTTCAGTTTTGCTTTCATTTCCCTTGCCTTTGGGGAAGTGTCGAGTAGGAAATTGCTGCGGTGGAGGTCTAGGAGGTTTTTTCCTACTTTCTCCTTGAGGGTTTTGATGGTTTCCTGTCTCACATTCAAGTCTTTCAGCCATTTTGAGTTAATTTTTGTGTATGGTGTAAGAAAGTGGTCTAGCTTCATTCTTCTCCATCTTGCTGTCCAGTTCTCCCAGCACCACCTGCTAAAGAAGCAGTCTTTTTTCCATCGGATACTCTTTTCTGCTTTGTCAAAAATTAATTGGCTATACATTTGTGGGCCCAGTTCTGGGTTCTCTAATCTATTCCTTTGGGCTATGTGTCTGTTTTTGTGCCAATGCCATACTGTCTTGATGATGACAGCTTTGTAGTAGAGGCTAAAGTCTGGGATTGTGATACCTCCCATTTTGGTTTTCTTCTTCAATGTAACTTTGGCTATTCTGGGTCTTTTGTGGTTCCACACGAATTTGAGGATAGTTTGTTCTAGCTTTGAGAAGAATGTTGGTGAAATTTTGATGGGAATTGCATTGAATGTGTAGATTGCTTTGGGTAGTAATGACATTTTCACAATATTTACTCTTCCGATCCATGAACAGGGAATGCTTTTCCATTTCTTGGTGTCTTCTTCAATCTCTTTCATAAGTTTTCTATAGTTTTCATCATATAGGTCTTTTACATCCTTGGTTAGGTTTACTCCTAGGTATTTGATGGTTTTTCGTGCAATCGTGAATGGGATCAGTTTCTTGATTTCTCTTTAGGCTGCTTCATTTTTGGTGTATATGAATACAACTGATTTCTGCACATTGAGTTTCTACCCTGCAACTTTACTGAATTCATTGATCAGTTCTAGAAGGCTTCTGGTGGAGTCAATTGGGTTTTCCATGTAGAGTATCATGTCATCTGCAAAAAGTGAAAGTTTGACTTCTTCTTTGCCAATTCTGAATCCGTTATAAATATCTCCCAACGAATAAAAGCCCAGGGCCAAATGGCTTCCCAGGGGAATTCTACCAGGCATTTAAAGCAGAGCTCACATATGGTATCTGTCCTTCTCTGCCTGACTTATTTCGCTTAGCATGACACCCTCAAGGTCCATCCACTTTCCTACAAATGGCCAGATTTCATTTTTCTAATTGCCATGTAGTACTCCATTGTGTATATATACCACATCTTCTTGATCCACCCATCAGGTGATGGGCATTTAGGCTTTTTCCATGTTTTGGCTATTGTTGACATTGCTGCTATGAACATTGGGGTACATGTGCTCCTATGCATCAGTATTTCTGTATCTCTTGGGAAAATCCTAGCATGGCTATTGCTGGGCCATAAGGGAGTTCTATGGATAGTTTTTTGAAGAACCTCCACACTGTTTTCCAGAATGGCTGCACCAGTTTACATTCCCACCAACAGTGTAGGAGGGTGCCTGTCTCTCCACACCCTCACCAGCATCTATAGTCTCTTGATTTGTTCAATTCAGCCACTCTGACTGGTATGGCGTGCGCTCTCAGTGTGGTTTTGATTTGTGTTTCCCTCATGATGAGTGATGTTGAGCATCGTTTAATGTGCCTGTAGGCCATCTGGATGTCCTCTTTGGAGAAGTGTCTGTTCATGTCTTCTGCCCATTTCTTCACCGGTTTATTTGTTTTGTGGGTGTGAAGTTTGGTGAGTTCTCTGTATATTTTAGATACTAGCCCTTTGTCTGATATGTCATTTGCAACTATCTTTTCCCATTCTGTCAGTTGCCTATTAGTTTTCTTGATTGTTTCCTTTGCAGTGCAGAAGATACCATATGTTTGCACTCATAGGTCTAACAGGAAATTTTCATAATTATCTAGCTTCAAGAAAAGCAATCAGTTAGTAGTGCTTAAGAAAAATTGATTCAGTATCTAATGGATAGTTGATACCTGTCACAACACAGCATTTTATATACTGTTAAGTGAAGCTGCAATACAATCTGAGTTTATTTTGGGAGTGTTTGCTGTATAATTGGATTTAATGAAATGTTTAGAGGTGCAGTAGGCATGACTATGAGTAGATAATGAAAGAAAATGCAAAATGCTTTTTGATTCATGATGTGGTTTCATCTTAGCTTGGGCAAACCATGCAGTATTTAATACATAGTAGTAGAATATTTCCTATTGAAGCTTGAAAAGATGTGAGTTTTTTACGTGCAATCTTTCATTTATGCATGTGAGAGGGTTTTCTTTTTTTCAATATTTTTACATTGTAGTACTTGTTTTGCTTGTTGGTGCTGTTTGCTTATTTAATACATTCCTTCAAGGACAGAAATTACATGCTGGTTTTATTTTTCCCCCTAGGAAATGTGTCTTGGGTTTTTTCCCTTAATATTTTCTTTACTTTTTTTTTCTTTTTTTTCCTCTTCTTTTTTTGGTGGTGGGGGTGGTTATGTTTAAATTAAGTTGCTTTTACAACACCAAAGACTTAATCATCCATTTCCTATATAAAAGGTAGCTACTCTTTTCATGGACCTCAAGTATATTGTAGTATAGAGGTGGAATTTAAGGAAAGGTATTAAGCAGGCTGTGTTTTAGCTTATGGGCAAGTAATAAATTGTATCATTTATCTTGAATGTATCATAGATAAGCTGCTATATAATGATTGCCACTTCAGATAGCTGCGAAATTAGGTGATTAACTAGTTGTTACTTAACCTTCTAATTTCTGTATAAGTCTAATTACATGTAATAGAAGTTGGGGTTTTAATTTTTTACTTTGCTTTTCTGTTTAGAGTGTCATTGTAACTACTGTATTGTAAATGATGGAAAATAATTTCATATGTTAAAAAATAAATTGTGTTATATTCAAAAATATAAAAAAATTAAAAAAATAAAGCAGAGCTCTGACCCATTCTTCCTAAACTATTCCAAAAAATAGAAATATAAGGAAAACTTCCAAACTCATTCTACAAAGCCAACATCACCTTGATACCCACAGCAGACAGAGACCCAGCAAAGAAAGAGAACTACAGACCAATATCCTTAATGAAAACAGATGCAAAAATACCCAACAAGATACTAGCAAATCGAATTCAACAGCATATAAAAACAATTATCCATCATGATCAAGTGGGATTCATTCATGGATTACAGGGCTGGTTCAATATTCACAAATCCCTCAATGTGATCCATCACATTAACAAAAGAAAGGATAAAAACCATATGATTTTGTCGATAGATGCAGAAAAAGCATTTGACAAAATATAGCACCCTTTCTTAATAAAAACCCTTGAGAAAGTCTGAATAGAAGGAACTTACCTAAACATTATAAAAGCAGTTTATGGAAAGCCCATAGCCAATGTTATCCTCAATGGGGATAAACAAAGCTTTCCCCCTGAGATCAGGAACACAACAGAGATGTCCACTCTCACCACTGCTGTTTAACATGGAGCTGGAAGTCCTAGCATCAGCAATCAGACAACAACAAAAAAATAATAGGAGATTTTTTAAAATTACTAATTTGATTTCTTTACTAGTTATGAGTCTGGTCAAATTTTCTATTTCTTCCTGTTTCAGTATTTGTAGTTTATATGTTCCTAGGAATTTGTCCATTTCTTCCAGAATGCCAAATTTATTGGCATATAACTGCTCATAATATTCTCTTATTATTGTTTGTATATCTGCTGTGTTGATTGTGATGTCTCTACTTTCATTCTTAATTTCATTTATTTGTATCCTTTTCTTTTTCTTTTTGATCATACTGGCTAGGGGTATATCAATTTTGTTTATTCTTTCAAAGAACCAGTTCCTGGGTTTTTGTTTGTTTGTTTGTTTTGGTTTGTTTTCGTTTTGATACAACTTATTTCTGTTCTAATCTTTATTATTCCCTGTCTTCTCCTGGTTTTGGGTTTTATTTCCTGTTCTTTTTCCAGCTGTTTAAGATGTAAAGTTAGGTTGTGTATCTGAGACTTTTCTTCCTTCTTTAGGAAGGCCTGGATTGTTATATACTTCACTTTTATAACTACTTTTACTGAATCCCAGGGGTTTGGGGCTGTGGTGTTATCATTTTCATTGACTTCCATGTATTTTTAAAATTTCTTCTTCTTTAAAGTCCTTCTGGTCCAGTGTGTCATTCAAAGCCATTGTTTCTTGTTGATTTTCTGTTTATATGATCTGTCCATTGCTGTAAGTTGGATACTAAAGTCACTTATTATTATGGTATTATTATCAATATGTTACTTTATGTTTGTGATTAAATAATTTATATATTTGGGTGCTTCCACATTTGGAACATAAAAGTATGCAATTGTTAGATCTTCTTGGGGGATAGACCTCTTGTCTATGATATAATGCCCTTCTTCATCCCTTGTTATAGTCTTTATTTTAAAATCTAGATTGCTTAATATATGTATGGCTCCTCTGGCTTTCTTTTGGTGACCATTAGCATGATAGATGGTTCTCCATACCCTT
This sequence comes from Mungos mungo, assembly GCA_004023785.1. NCBI lineage: Eukaryota > Metazoa > Chordata > Mammalia > Carnivora > Herpestidae > Mungos > Mungos mungo. Next base: position 8,584 of record PISW01006494.1, read on the forward strand.
ACTTTCTCCATCTCCTTACTCTCAATCTGAAGGTGACTTTAGGTCTATATGCTTGTAAATGGCATATAGATGGGCCTGGTTTTCTTATCCATTCTATTACCTATTTCTTTTGATTGGAGCATTTAGTCCATTGATGTTTAGAATGAGTACTGAAAATTATGAATTCATTTATTGCCATGTGTTGCCTGTAGAGTTGGAGTTTCTGGTGGTGTTCTTGGGCTCTTTCTAGTCATTGTGACTTCTAGGTTTTTTTTTCATCTTTTCTCCCCTCAGAGAGTCCCCCTTAAAATTTCTTGTGTGGGGGGGGTTAGTGTCATGAACTCCTTTAATTTTTGTTTTACAGGGAATTTTTTATATCTCCTTCTATTTTTAATGACAGACTCGCTGAATAAATAATTCTTGGATGCACATTTTTCTGATTCAGCACATTGAATATATTCTGCCACTCCTTTTTAGGCTGCCAAGTTTCTGTGGATAGGTCTGCTGCAAACCTGATCTCTCTTCCCTTATAGATTACAGACTTTTCCCCTTGCTGTTTTCATGATTCTTTCCCTACCTAAACATTTTGTGAATTTGACTATGATTTGCCCTGTTGATGTTCGGGTTTGTTGAATCTTGTGGGAGTCCTCTGTGCTTCCTGAATTTTAATGTCTGTGTCTTTTCTCAGATTAGGAAAACTTTCTGCTATGATTTGCTCACATAAAGCTTCTACCCCATTTTCTCTCTCTTCATCTTCTGGAACTCCCATGATTCCGATGTTTTTCCTTTTTAATAAGTCACTGAATTCTCTAAATCTTATATCATGCTCTTTTGCCTTAGAGTCCCTCTTTTTCCCCCCTGCTTCATTATTATCCATAAGTTTGTCCTCTATTTTGCTGATTGGCTGCTCTGTTTCATTCATTCTTGCAGCCATGGCATCCATTCAAGATTACAACTCAGTTAGTTATAGCATTTTTAAATATTCATGCTGACTACGTTTTACTTATTTTATCTCCGCAAAATGGGGTTCTAACCTATTTTCAACCCCAGCTAGTATTCTTATTATTGTGATTCTAAATTCTGGTCAGACACCTTGCTTGTATCTATGTTGATTTAATCCCTGGCTGTTATTTCTTCCTTTTCTTCTATGTGGAGTAAATTCCTTCCTTTTGCCATTTTGAAGGAAGACAAGAAATTAATAAAGTAAGAAAAAATTAGAAACAACACAAATAAGTCAAATAAAGAATACTACATCCTAGATGTATTTTGGTCTGGTTGTTGAAAGAAGTTTGATAGATTAGAGACAAAATGAATGACAAGAAAATAAAAAAAAAGAGGAGCCTGGGTGGCTCAGTCAGTTAAGCATCCGACTTCAGCTCAGGTCAAGAGCTCACAGTTCATGGGTTCGAATCCTGTGTCGGGCTCTGTGCTGACAGCTAGCTCAGAGCCTGAAGCCTCTCTTCAGATTCTGTGTTTCCCTTTCTCTCTGATCCTCCCCTGCTCGCCCTGTCTCTCAAAACTAAATAAAAATATTAAAAAAGAGAGAAAAAAGCAGAAAGAGGAATACATTTGAAAATTTGAAAAATGAATACAATAAAATAGAATAAAATGAAGTGAAAGTAAAATAAACTTTTAAAAATTTACCCCAAAATTAAACAATACAGTAGAAAAAAATTAAAGGTAAATTTTTAATAGAAATAATTTTCTCTCTCTCTCTCTGTATTCAAGAATAAGAAATGAAAAAGAAAACAAATGGAATAGTGGGCCAGAAAACAGGATGAAATATGATTGAAATTACATCTGGTTTCCTCTAGAAGTCAAACTATGAAGTTCTTTATAGTCTGTAAACTAAGCAGGCAAAGAGGATTGTGATTTTCCTCAAGAAAATGGTTGGCCCAGTTGGGCAGGGCTTAGTGTAATGGCTCTGTTCTTTATTAGATGGCACTGCTTAGCTTAAGAGGTGGATTGGTGTGGCATCTGTAGGTGTGTATATGCATGCGTGGGAGGGGTGAAAATGGTGTCACCTAGCTACCCAGTCTCTAGTATCAGAACTCTGTGTTCTTCCCGACCGGCTATTAAGCACCACTTCTTTGTCTCTGACTTCTATCCACTCACGGCTTCTACACTGTCAGTGACCAAGTTGCTGCAGCACTTTCCTCCTGAGTATTATCTCAGACGGGGCTATGTTTCCCAATCCCTCACTTCTAGGGGACTGTGGCTTTGACCTGTTCTAACTCTCTGGGGGAGGGTCTCCCTGAGCAATGGCCAGGTGCTGGCCCACCCCCAGGAGTGTTCATGAGACTGTGCTGCTGCTGTTCCCCAGAGGCTGGCTAGGTGCTGGCCCACCCCAAAAAAGATCAAGCAATTGTGTAGCAGCAACATTTCAGGAATTATGGTAAATTACAACACACATCTGGTGTCAAGCTTCACCCTTAATGTCCTTCTTCCAACATTAGTAAATGTGGTTGTCCGCTGGGGTCTGCTGCAACCTTTGCCTCTGGAGAGGATGCACAGCTTCTACCAAATGTCCTCCCAGGAGGGGAACCGCCTTTCCTCATGTAGTCTGAAGACCCTCCAGCCCTCACTCTGCTCTTGGGGATTTGCTCTTCCCACCAGAGCACCACCAGCTATCAAACTGCAAAATTTCAGGCTCTGTACTCCTCCCGTTTATAGAGTCTTAATGGAATTTAAACTCTCTCCTTTCTCCTTTTCTTGTTCAGTCTCTTGCAGCTGTTTTCACTCCTACTCTTTCTCTCTAGCTGCTTTCAGTGTGTGTGTGTGTGTGTGTGTGTGTGTGTGTGTGTGTGTGTGTGTTTGTGTGTGTTGCTTTTCCCATACTCTCCCCCCATCTCCACAAGCAAAAACAGCTCCCTTCCTTCAGCAGCTTCTTTTTCCCCCAGTTCGCATCTCCATGCTGTGTACCTGCTGAGTTCTGTGGTTCAAGTTGTGCAGATTATTAATCCTCAAATCGGTTTTCTAGGTGAGCAAGATGGTTTAGTGCTGATTTGGCTGCAATTCAGGGATGAGAGACACACACATAAAAACTTCCATGCTGTTCTTCCATCTTGGCCCCTCTTCTGTCACTCCCATTTATATCAAAGATAATCAAAGTAAAACTAATTTGTTTAAAAAAGAGAGAACGACTAATTTCTTTTTGCAAAATTTCCCACTAAAGTTGACTGATTACGTAAATAAGTAAGCAGTGAGAATAGTAATTGATCACATAGATTTTCTAACTTTGCTTTGTTGGAAATTTTTATATAAAGAATCTCAGATTAAACTTTTCAAAGCTCCTTGAAATTAGGAAGCCAACCTAATAATTTGGCATTTGATTTTTTGGCAATATCTATAGTTTGAGTGAACTCCTCTCTTCTTGAAGTCCCCAAAATATCTTTGAGTTCCTGAGCCTCTCATAACCTGACCTTCCCTTCCCTTGTAAAGCTGTCAGAAACCCTGAAAACAAGACACCAGTTGTTTTCCCAAGGAAAGACTTTTAACCATCAGCTCCATAAAGTCAACCATAGTTCCTTAAAGCTGTCTAGTCACCTGATGCCACGTACCATTCTCAAATATGGCATTCCAATCAAAGCCTTGATAATGTAATCAATAATCCCAGTTTTGTCCTGATACAATAACAAACACTTTTCCCCCCAAGCTGACAATATTTTATTTATTATTAAAAATAAGAAAGAATTTATAACTTTTTTGAATTCAATATTATGTTTAATAGTTTAGAGCTCTGAGTTATTATTATTTTTATAGTTTATTGTCAAGTTGGTTTCCATATAACACACAGTGCTCTTCCCCACAAGTGCCCTCCTACATGCCCATTTCCCCCTATCCCTTCCCCCTCCCCCTTCCGCCATCAGTTTGATTTTAGTATTCAAGAGACTTTCATGATTTGCCTCCCTCCTTTTCCCTAATATCCTCCTTCCCCTCCCCATGGTCCTCTCTTAAGTTTCTCCTGTTACACTTATGAGTGAAAACATATGTTATCTTTCCTTCTTTGCCTGACTTATTTCACTTAGTATAACACACTCGAGTTCCATCCACATTGCCACAAATGGCCAGATTTCATTCTTTCTCATTGCCATGTAGTATTCCATTGTATATATAAACCACATCTTCTTGATCCATTCAATAGTTGATGGACATTTACGATTTTTCCATGACTTGGTTATTGATGAAAGTGCTGCTATGACAGAGATATTCCATAGGGAGCAATAAAATATAATCAAAGTACTAATATTTTTACTAAGAATATTAAATTATTATCAAAATTTTAAGAATTTTTTTCAGAAATATTGTATATTTATATTTTATAGCTTTCTAATCATTTATTAAATTTATTCCTAAGTGTTTCATTTTTTATGCTAGTAATTTATAGTGTTTCTAAAATTTCAATGTTACATGGTCTTTGCTAGTATATAAAGATAAGATTGATTTTCACAAATTGATCTTATATGTCATAAGTTTGCTAAACTAACAATTTATTATTAATTCTAAAAGCTTTTTAGTACCTTAATTAGATTTATAAATGGAAAATTATATAATCTAAAAATAAAGACAGTTTTATTTCTTCTATTGTAAAAAATAAGTGCTACTATGAACATTGGGGGACATGTGCACCTTTGCATAAGCACTTCAGTATTCTGAGCATAAATCCCTAGAAGTGCTATTGCTGGGTCATAGGGGAGCTCTATTGTTAAATTTTTGAGAAACGTCAACACTGTTTTCCATAGCAGCTGCACCAGTTTACATTCCCACCAGCAGTGCAGGACAGTGTCTGGTTCTCCACATCCTCGTCAGCATCTGTAATCTCCTGATTTGTTCATTTCAGCCACTCTGACCAGTGTGAGGTGGTATCTCAGTATGATATGGATTTGTATTTCTCTGATAATGAGTGACACTGAGCATTGTTTCATGTTACTGTTGGCCATCTGGATGGGTTATTTGTTTTTTGGGTGTGGAGTTTGATGAGCTCCTTGTATATTTTGGATACTAGCCCTTTATCTGATATGTCATTTGCAACTATCTTTTCCCAATCTGTTAGTTGCCTATTAGTTTTCTTGATTGTTTCCTTTGCAGTGCAGAAGCTTTTTATCTTAAAGAGGTCCCAAGAGTTCAGTTTTGCTTTCATTCCCCTTGCCTTTGGTGATGTGTCGAGTAGGAAATTGGTGCAGTTGAGGTCAAGGAGGTTGTTTCCTACTTTCTCCTAGAGGGTTTTGATGGTTTCCTGCTCACATTCAGGTCCTTCAGCCATTTTGAATTTATTTTTGTGTATGGTGTAAGAAAGTTGTCTAGTTTCTTTCTTCTGCATGTTGCTGTCCAGTTCTCCCAGCACCATCTGTTAAAGAGACCACATTTTTATCCATTAGATACTCTTTCCTGCTTTGTCAAAGACTAATTGGCCATACATTTGTGGGTCCAATTCTGGGTTCTCTACTCTATTCCATTGGTTGATAAGTCTGTTTTTGTGTGAATACTACGCTGTCTTGATGATGACACCTTTGTACTAGAGGCTAAAGTCTGAGATTGTGAAGACTCTTTTTTGCTTTCTTTTTCAATATTACTTTAACTATTTGGGGACTTTTGTGGTTCCATACAAATTTTAGGATAATTTGTTCCAGCATTGAGAAGAATGCTGGTGCAATTTTGATGAGGATTGCATTGAATGTGTAGATTGTTTGGGTAATAATGGCATTTTCACAATGTTTATTCTTCCGATTGATGAGCACGGAATGTTTTTCCATTTCTTTGTGTCTTCTTCAATATCTTTTGTAAGTTTTCTATAGTTTTCATTGTACAGATCTTTTACATTTATGGTTAGGTTTACTCCTAGGCATTTTATGGTTTTTGATGCAATTGTGAACGGGATCAGTTTCTTGATTTCTCTTTCCGCTGCTTCATTATTGGTGTATAAGAATGCAACCGATTTTTGTACATTGATTTTGTACCCTGTGACTTTGCTGAATTCATGGATCAGTTCTAGTAGGCTTCTGGTGGAGTCGGTTGGGTTGTCCATGTAGAGTATCATGTCATCTGTGAAAAGTGAAAGTTTGACTTCATCTTTGCTAATTCTGATGCATTTCTTTCTTTCTTTCTTTCTTTCTTTCTTCCTTCCTTCCTTCCTTCCTTCCTTCCTTCCTTCCTTCCTTCCTTCCTTCCTTCCTTCCTTCCTTTCTTTTTTTTGCCTGATTGCTGATGCTAGGATGTCCAGCACTATGTTAAACAACAGTTGGGAGAGTAGATATCCTTGTAGTGTTCTTGATCTCAGGGGGAAAGCTCTCAGTTTTTCCCCTTTGAGGATGATATTAGCTGTGGGCTTTTCATAAATGGCTTTTATGATGTTTAAGTAAGTTCTTTCTATCCTGACTTTATCAAAGGTTTTTTTTATATAGAAAGGATGCTGTATTTTGTCAAATGCTTTCCTGCATCTATTCATAGGATCATATGGTTTTTATCTTTTCTTTTGTGAATGTGATGTATCACATTGATGGATTGTGAATATTAAAGCAGTCCTGCAACACAGAAATGAATCCCCCTTGATCATGATGGATAATTCTTTTTTTTATTTTTTAAATAGTTTATAGTCAAATTGGTTTCCATACAACACCCAGTGCTCTTCCCCACAAGTGCCTTCCTCCATCACCACCACTTCTTTCCCCCCCTCCTTCTCCTTCAACCCTCAGTTCCTTTTCAGTATTCAATAGTCTCTCAAGTTTTGTGTCCCTCTTTCTCACCAACTCTCTCTTCCCCTTTCCCTGGTGCTCCATTCGGTTTCTCCTGTTCTCCTGTTAGACCTATGAGTGCAAACACATGGTATCTGTCCTTCTCTGCCTGACTTATTTTGCTTAGCATGACACCCTCGAGGTCCATCCACTTTCCTACAAATGGCCAGATTTCATTCTTTCTCATTCCCATGTAATACTCCATTGTATGTATGGATATATATATATATATATATATATATATATATATATATATATACACACACACACACACACACACATACATATATACCGCATCTTCTTGATCCACTCATCAGATGATGGACAATTGATAAACCTCTAGCCAGGCTCCGCAGAAAGAAAAGAGAGAATACCCAGATAGACAAAATCATGAATGAAAAAGGATCTATTACAACCAATCCCTTAGAAATACAAGCAATCATCAGAGATAACTATGAAAAATTAAATGCCAACACACTGGACAACCTAGAAGAAATGGACAAATTCCTAAATGCACATGCACTGCCAAAATTCAAACCGGAAGAGATAGAAAGCATGAATAGGCCAATAACCAGTGAAGAAATTGAATCCGTTATCAAAAATCTCCCAACGAATAAGAGCCCAGGGCCAGATGGCTTCCCAAGGGAATTCTACCAGACATTTAAAGCAGAGCTAATACACAGGAGAAACTGAACAGAGGATCATAGGGAGAAGAAGGGGGAAAATAGCTGGGGAGAGGGAGGGACACAAATCATGAAAGACTATTGAGTACTGAAAATGAACCGTGAACTGAAGGGGAGAGGGAAGGAAGGAAGGGGGTGATGGTCATGAAGGGGGGGCACTTGTGGGGAGAAGCACTGCATGTTACATGGAAATCAATTTGAAAATAAACTATTAAAAAAATAATCACTCTGTAAATGGACTAAATGCTACAATCAAAAGACATAAGGTGTCAGAATGGTTTAAAACAAAACAAAACAAAACAAATCTGTATGCTGTCTACAGGAGACTCATTTTAGACCTAAAGATGTCAGCAGATAGATTTTTAATTTATTTTTAATATTTTTATGAGAGAGAAAGCACAAGTAGGGGAAGGGCAGAGAGAGAAGGGGACATAGGATCCAAAGCAGGTTTGTGCTGACAGAAGAGTTCCCAAGGCAAGGCTTGAACTCTTGAACCAGGAGATCATTACCTCAACTGAATTTAGGACATTTAACCAACTAAGTGCTCCAAGCACTCCAAGACATTGGAAGATTGAAAGTGAGAGGGTGGAGAACCATCTCTCATGCTAATGGACAACAATAGAAAGCTGGAGTACCCTTACTTATATCAGACAAACTAGATATTAAATAAAAGACTGTAACAATAGATGAAGAAGAGCATTATATCATAATTAAGGGGTCTATCCATCAAGATCTACAATTGTAAATACTTATGCCCCCAACGTAGTAGCTCACAAATATGAATATCAATTAATAACAAACATAAAGAAACTTATCGACAATATACCATAATAGTAGGTAACTTTAACACCCCACTTTCAGCCATGCACAGATTATTTAAACAGAAAATCCACAAGGAAACAAATACTTTGAATGACACACTGGACTGGACGGACTTAACAGATCTATTCAGAATATTCTGTCCTAACGCAGTAGAACACACATTCTTTTCAATTGAACATGGAACATTCTCCAGGAAAGATCACATACTGGGTCACAAATCAATCCTAAAAGGTACAAAAAGATTGAGATCACACCATGCATAGTTTCAGACTATAATGCTATGGGACTTGAAGTCAACCATAAGAAAAAAATCATAAAGATCACAAATACTTGGAGGTTAAAGAAAATCTTACTAAAGAAAGAATGGACCAATCAGTAAATTAGAGAAGAAGTTAAAAAGTACATGGAAGAGAATGAAAATGAAAACACAACAGTCCAAAACAATTGGTATGCAGCAAAGGCACTTCTAAGAGGAAGGTCTCAAATACACAACCTTACTTTATACCTAATGGAGCTACAAAAGGAACAACAAACAAAACCCAAAGCCACCAGAAGGGAAATAATAGAAATAATAAAGACTAGTGCAAAAAATAAATGATATAGAAAACAAACAAACAAACCCAATACAACAGATCAACAAAACTAAGGGATGGTTCTTCAAAAAAAGTAATACAATTGATAAATCCCTAGCCCGACTTATCAAAAACAAAAGAGAAATAACCTATCTACAAAAATCACCGAAGAAGGAGGAGAGATTACAATCAACAACATACAAATAAAAACATATCATAAGAGAATATCACAAAAAATTATATGCCAACAAACTGAGCAACCTGGAAGAAAATGATAAGTTACTATAAATGTACAGACTACCAAAACTTAAGCAGGAATAAATAAAAATTTGAACAGAGCCATAACCAGCAATGAAACTGAAATAGTAACAAATATCTCCCAACAAATCAAAGTCCAGAGTCAGATGGCTTCCCAGGGGAATTCTAACAGACATTAAAAGAAAAGTTAATATCCTTTATCTATCTATCTATCTATCTATCTATCTATCTATCTATCTACCTATCTATCTATCATTGATCATCTATTTACCTATCTATATCTATATCTATATTTACAAATTACCTGTCTATATATCTATCATATATCTGTCTAAATTCAAGTTACTTAACTTACATAGTTTAGGGGCATCTAGGTGGCTCAGTTGGTTAAGCGTCCAACTTGGGCTCAGGTCATGACCTCACAGTTTGTGAGTTTGAGCCCTGCATCAGGGTCTGTGCTGACAGTTTGGAGCCTGGAGCCTGCTTCAGATTCTGTGTCTCCTTCTCTTTCTGGCCTTTCCCTTCTTATGTTCTGTCTTTGTCTTTCAAAAATAAAAAAAATGGAAACGAAAATTTAAAAAAACATACATAGTGTTGTATTGGTTTCAGTAGAATTTAGTGATTCATCACATACATATAACACCCAATGCTCATCCCAACAAATACTCTCCTTAATACCCATCATGTTTTAGCCTATCCCCCTACCCATCTCCTCTCCAGCACCCCTCAGTTTGTTCACTGTATTTAAGAGTCTCATGGTTTGCCTCCCTCTCTGTTTTTCTTATTTTTTCTACCAATCCCCTATGCCATCTGCTGGGCTTCTCAAATTCCACATATAAGTGAAATCATATGATATATTATGATCATATGATGATCATATGATTATATTCCACATATAAGTGAAATCCTATGATTTCTTTGACTGATTTTGCTTAGGATTATACACTAGTTCTAGCCATGTTGTTACAAATGGCAAGATTACATTATTTTTATTGCTGAGTAATATTCCATTTTATACATAGCACATCTTTATCTCGTTCATCAGTCATGGACATTTGGGCTCTTTACATAATTTGGTTATTGTTGATAGTACTACTGTAAACATTGGGGTGAATTTGCCCCATCAAATAAGCATTTTTTGTATCCTTTAGGTGAATACCTAATACTGCAGTTGCTGGATCCTAGGGTAGTTCTATATTTAAGGTTTTGGGGAACCTCATACTGTTTTCCAGAGTGACTGCACCAGCTTACACTCCCACCAGCATTGCAAAAGGGGTTCCCTTCCACCAAATCCTCACCAACTTCTGTTGTTTCTTGAGTAGTTCATTTGAGCCATTCTGACATGTGTGAGCTAGTGCCTCACTATAGTTTTGATTTCTATTTCCCTGATGATGAGTGATGTTGAGCATCATTTCAATGTGTCTATTGTCCACCTGTATGTCTTCATTGGATAAATGTCTGTTCATGTCTTTTGCCCATTTCTTCACTGGATTATTTGATTTTTGGGTACTGTGTTTGATAAGTTCTTTATAGATTTTGTATCCTATCTTTTATAGATTTTTGGATAAGAATTCTATCTGATGTAATTTACAAATGTCTTCTTCCATTCCATCAGCTGCCTTAGTTCTGTTCTTTGTTTTCTTCTCCCTGCAGATTTTTTCTTGATGAAATCTCAATACTTCACATTTGCTTTTGTTTCCCTTGCCTCTAGAGACGTATCTAGTAAGAAGTTGCATAGTCATTGAAGTTGCTGCCTATTTTCTGTCCTAGGATTTAATTGTCTTACACTTAGGTCTTTCATTCATTTTGAATTTACTTTTGTCTTTGTTTCTTTTTATTTTTTAATAGTTTATTGTCAAATTGGTTTCCATATAACACCCAGTGCTCTTCCCCACAAGTGCCCTCCTACATCACCACCACTTCTTTTCCCCTCTCCCATTCCCCTTCAACCCTCAGTTCCTTTTCAGTATTCAATAGTCTCTCAAGTTTTGTGTCCCTCTCTCTCGCCAACTCTCTCTTCCCCTTTCCCTGATCCTCCATTCGGTTTCTTCTGTTCTCCTGTTAGACCTATGAGTGCAAACATATGGTATCTGTCCTTCTCTGCCTAACTTATTTTGCTTAGCATGACACCCTTGAGGTCCATCCACTTCCCTACAAATGGCCATATTTTATTCTTTCTCATTGCAATGTAATACTCCATTGTGTGTGTATGTCTTCTTGATCCATTCATCAGTGATGGACAATTAGGCTCTTTCCATGATTTGGCTATTGTGGACAGTGCTGCTATGAACATTGAGGTACATGTGCCCCTATGCATCAGCACTTCTGTATCCCTTGGGTAAATCCCTAGCAGTGCTATTGCTGGGCCATAAGGGAGTTCTACTGATAGTTTTCTGAGGAGCCTCCACACTGTTTTCCAGAGTGGCTGCACCAGTTTACATTCCCACCAACAGTGTAGGAGGGTGCCCGTCACCCCACACCCTCGCCAGCATCTATAGTCTCTTGATTTGTTCATTTTAGCCACTCTGACTGGCATGAGGTGGTATCTCCATGTGGTTTTGATTTGTGGTTCCCTGATGAGTGATGCTGAGCATCGTTTTATGTGCCTTTTGGCCATCTGGATGTCCTCTTTGGAGAAGTGTCTATCCAGGTCTTCTGCCCATTTCTTCACTGGATTATTCATTTTTTGTGTATGGTGTTTAGTGAGCTCCTTGTATATTTTGGATACTAGCCCTTTATCTGATATGCTATTTGCCACTATCGTTTCCCATGCTGTAGGTTGCCTGTAAGTTTTTTTGATTGTTTCCTTTGCCTTGCAGAGGCTTTTTTATCTTGGTGAGGTCCCAGTAGTTCATTTTTGTTCTTGATTCCCTTGCCTCTGGGGATGTGTCAAGGAAGAAATTATGTGATTGAGGTCTAGGAGGCTATTTCCTGCTTTCTCCTCAAGGATTTTTCGAAGTTGCACCAGTATTCTTCGCAAAGCTAGAACAAACTATCTTAAAATTCATATGGAACCACAAAAAAAACCCAAATAGCCAAAGTAATATTGAAGAAGAAAACCAATACGGGGGGGGGGGGATCACAATCCCAGACTTTAGCCTCTACTAAAAAGCTGTTATCATCAAGACAGTATGGTATTGGCACAAAAACAGACAAATGGACCAATGGACTAGAATAGAGAACCCAGAACTGGACCCACAAGTATATGGCCAATTAATCTTTGACAAAGCAGGAATGAGTATCCAATGGAAAAAAGACAGCCTCTTCAACAGGTGGTGTTGGGAGAGCTGGACAGCAACATGTAGAAAAATTAAATTAGACCACTTTCTTACGCCATTCACAAAAATAAACTCAAAGTGGATAAAAGATCTGAATGTGAGACAGAGTGATTATTGAAAGATATCAGTTTATTACCATTTTATTACCTATGAAATTGATGTTTCTGGTGATGTTCTCTGTTCCTTTCCAGTCCTTGTTGCATTTGGCCTTTTCCTGCTACTCAAAAGAGTCCCCCTTAATAATCGTTGAAGGCTGGTTTAGTGTAACAAATTTATTTAGTTTTTGCTTTTATTCTGAATAAGAGCCTTTCTGGCTAGAGTATTTTAGGCTGTCGATTTTTCTCAATCAGCAAGTTGAATATATTTTGCCACTCACTTCTGGCTGCCAAGATTTTGTGGACAGGTCTGCTGTCAACCTATTCTGTTTTCCCTTGGAGGTTAAGGACTTTTATTTTCCTTGCTGCTTTCAGGATTCTTTACTAGTTTGTGTATATTGTGAATTTGACTATTATATGCCTTGGTGGTGGTTGGATTTTGTTGAATTTAATGGGGGTTCTCTGTTCTTCTCATATTTTGGTGTTTATGTCCTTCCCCAGATTAAGAAAGTTTTCAGGTATAATTTGCTCACAGAAAACTTCTGCCCCCTTCTCTCTCTTTCATATTCTGGGACTCCTATCATATGAATATTATTATGTTTTAATAAGTCACCAAGTTTCCTGAGTACTTTGTGATCCATTACTTTTGCTTCCCTCTTCTTTTCAGTTTCATTGTTTTCCATAATTTTATCTTCTATATAACTAATTTGTTATTCTGGTTCATCCATTCTTGCTGTCGTGACATCCATTCAGGTTTGCATCTCAATTATAGAATTTTTAATTTCAGCCTGACTAGATTTTAGCTCTTTTATTTCTGCAGTAAGGGATTGGGTAGTGTCTTCTATGTTTTGTTCAAACCCAGCTAGACTCCTTATAATTGTTGTTTTAAATTCTAGTTCAGACATCTTACTTATAGCTGAGTTGATTTAATACCTGGATGTCATTACTTCCTATTCTTACTTTTAGGGTGAATTCCTTCATCTTGTTTTTGGAGGAAGAAAAAAACAATAAAATACAATTTAAATTTTAATAATTTAAAATCAAATAAAGGAAGCTAGATACTAGATGTGTTTTCATCTGCTTTTTAAGAGAAACTTGGTAGAAGAAAGAAAAAAGAAAGAAAATAAAAGTTTTAAAAATAAATAATATAAAATAAAATAAATTGCCCTTTCTGTATTCAAGAAACAACAACAACAACAACAACAACAACAACAACACAAATCCAAATGAAACTACATCATGGCTTCCTTAGAGCTTAAACTGCATCACTCTATGGTCAGAAGACAAGTACATAGAAAGGATTTGTCCTGGAATTCTGGGGGAGGTGCCTGCTGCTCTGATTTTTAAGCCAACATTCCCTATTGCAGATGTGCCTGAAGGGTGCGGGGCTTCATGCAATGGTTCCATTCTCCACTTGGTGGTGCTGTATAGCTCACTGAGGTGAATCAGTGCTGGTGAAAATGGCTTTACCCTATTATCTATTCTTTGGATCAGGAAGTTTGGCTCTCGCAGACACATGGTCAAGAACCCTCCTGTATTCTAGGTTCAGTCAGCTCCCTGCTTTCACCCTGTCTGTGTTAGAACTGTCTGGCTGGCAGGCAGCACCTCCCTCCATAGTTTTATTTCAGGTGTGGCTGCATTTCAAAACCCCACACTTCAGAAACTCTCATGGCTAGGATCATTGATTCTGTAGGGGAGGGTCTCATTGTGCTGTGTCCAGTACCAGCTTGTTCCAGAAAATGTTTGTCCAACCCCACAGAAGCAGCGCTTGTGGTATGTTGCAACACACAGCCAGTGTCAGGGTTTCCTGCCCTCAGCTGGTGTATGTGTTCCTATGTTGGTGAGTGGTGCAACTCAATGGTGCCCGTGGGCTTTTTTGCCTACGGAGAGGCCATGTTGCTTCTGCCAAATACACTTCAAGTAGGGGACCTGCTACTCCCCATGTGACCCAGGGGATCTACAATCTGTGCTGCCTGTTCCTTGGGCTCTGTTCTGCTTCCTCACTGAAGTAAACCAGGCACTGACCTCCAAAACTTCAGACTCTTCATTCCACTGTTTATAAACATTTTTAATGTTTTTTAATTTATTTTTGAGAGACAGAGAGAGACAATGCGAGCGGGGGAGGGTCAGAGAGAGAGGGAGACACAGAATCTGAAGCAGGCTCCAGGCTCTGAGCTAGCTGTCAGCACAGAGTCAGATGCGGGGCTCAAATCCAGGAACCGTGAGTAAGATCATGACCTGAACCAAAGCCGGACGCTTAACCCACTGAGTCACCCAGCTGCCCCAACTCCACTGTTTATAAAAACTGATGGTGTTGAAACCATCTCCTTTTCCCCCATCAATGGTTTTAGGGAACAGTTTTCTTATGTAGCTCCCTGTGCATGTTTTCACTGTCTCTCTTTTCCTCTTTCTACTTTCAGAGGAAGTGCTTTTCTTGCACAAACTTGATGCAATGCTCAATCTCCCCTTCTCTTTTTTGCCCCTTCGTGGAAAAGGCTCCCACTCCTTCGTGACACCACAGCTTTTCTCATACTTCTTATGTTCTCTCCCTCAAATTATGAAGATTGTTCTGTTTATTCCCAGTTCAAGTTTCAAGGTGTTCAAAAATGGTTTGATGTTGATCATGCTGTGTCCAAGGGAGGAGACAAGCCCAGGTCCCCTTACTACTCCATCATCTTAAGTTCTCCCACCACAAACACTCGTAACTTATTCTCTACTTTATACTGTTATTCAAACTGTGTTTTTTTCCATAAATGAGACAAGTTAAGGTTTCTGACTCAAAAAAGCCTATTTTTTTAACCGATATTTGTTTAGGAAATTTAAAATTTTTTTGTCCTGGTATGTAGTCTGATGGAGGCTATGGAGTAAATTTTAGACAAGTGACAGATGAAGTTCTATCAGCTCTCTGAATGTCTTCATAAACCATCCGAGTGAAAAAAACATCCAGTTTTGTTTCCAAATAGGTTTCCCCCTCCTTTTTAACCTGAGTTGGTTGTTTCTGGAAGTTCTCTTTATCCCTTGAATTTCTTTTATGGGCGGGGGGCTAAATTCCAAGTGAGCAGCTCCAAAGGGAAAGAAGCGGTTTTATAAAAACCATATTGGGAAGATCATAAGTTTCAAAAAAAATCATATTGAAGTTCCAAACCATTCTTAATAAAATTATGCCAAAAGAAAAGGAAATAGACAGAATTGGTGGAGCATATAGTCATCATTGGTTCAAGAAAGTAGATTTCAGTTGATTGAGAAGTTCTTATATACATAACTAATGGTACCTTTATACCTGTGAACAGAGAAAATTGGGACTCTAAAACAGCTCCTGTTATTAAAGAGACTAGTCCCTTACATATAAAGAAACTTAGGACTGTAACCTAGGTTCTTATAAACAGAAGTACCTAGGATTCTAACCTAGATTCTGGAGTATACTTGGAACTTGAAGAATCAAAATGTATCCTTACCAGCTTCACTGTGCATTTGTCTAAACAGTGGTTTGGGAGTCAAACTCACCAATGAATCCCCAATCATTCAGGAGTGAGGACAAAGACCTCAAAGTGTATGCTTAGGATTCTGGTTAGAGATTCATGGATCCAATGATGAAATATATCTAAATCACAGCACCACAAATATTGAAGAAAAAAATATTCAATGACATTTCTCACAGATGATAAGGTAGATTTTATTAGAGCTTTGTAACAGATATAAAGATTACTGCCATAGGATTTTACTGTGAGGGAGAAAGATTGGGCCTAAGTCCAAATACAGCATTATAAGTGAGAATTAAGGAGTGAGGGTGGAGATCAGTGAATGAAAAATTACTAAGAGGAAACATCAGGGGTAAGGAGAATTCTGGCTAAACTGACCTAACAACAAACTTTGCTGAAGATAGGTCAGGGTCATCAGACATCACATGGGGGATGGTGAAGGATCAGGAACCCCATCAGATATTGAGGGTGGGTGTTCTATTAAACTGGCTTAGAAAAGTTAATGCTAAAACTGGATTTTATAAGGAAAATTTATAAGGAACCTTCTCTTAGGAGATGGTTCAGAAACTTGATCAAAGTTTAAATTTTGTTGAGCACAGCCTGAGGAAATCTCCTTAAAAAATTAATGGTTTCATTAATATGAGACATGGTGGTATCCAAAAGAAGAGCTCTCTTGCAGGAAATGGAAGGTTATTAGAACCAGAAAGTGGATATTCTGGTGTGACTCCTTGATAGGGTCACTTAAATCCATGAGATGAGATAAAAAAGACAAAAGGGAACTACAGCCATTTAGAGATGGCTGTGCATCAACATAGTCCTTTCACTCTCTATGAGCCATAAAGTATCAATAATTACTATTTATCCCTTCAAAAGAGATAGAAACTTCAGATGGCTCTATGGAACATTCTTCAGGGGAAAGGTCCCTCACATATCTGGTAAAGAAAATTCACTGAACTGTAATGCCCCCGAGATTACAAATGCATCCTTATAAGCATAGACTTTTACTCTAGACTGTGCTTTTCTTGCCTGGCATTAGACCCAAAATACTATAAAATGACTGAAACAGAGAATAATGTATCAATTTGGACCACCAAGTAATATTTTTTGATTGGGAAAAAAAATTAGAACACATAGCACCCAACAATGAGCAGAGAGATATCACATCAAATGGGCATACCATGTTGCATATCCTCCTCAGAGTAATGGTTTGATAGAGAATTGGAATGTGCAAGTGAAACATTTGTTGTACAAGATAAGGAAAGGCTGATTTACATACATGAATATGGGCTCATAGTCAGCATGAGGAGGTAAAAGGGAAAGTATTCACTAGATAGATTTCTCCACTTTTATGGAGGGTGCGAAGATGAGGGTGGAAATATTGGTAAAACTATAAAATTCTTCCTTATATTAAATCAACTCCCCCCCCCCATTTGTTACAGTAGTCCTGTGATCTGGGCTATAATTATGGGTGATGGGAGAAGAGGGAATCTCTAAGGAAGACTTTATAACTATACCTTTAAATCCTTATGGAGGGGCACCTGGGTGGCTCAGTTGGTTAAGCGTCCAAATTCTACTAAGGTCATGATCTCACGGTTTGTGGGTTCAAGCCCTGCATCAGGTTCTGTGCTGATAGCTCAGAGCCTGGAGTCTGTTTCATATTCTATCTCTACCTCTCTCTCTGCCCCTCTCCCACTCATGCTCTGTCTCTCTGTCTCAAAAATCAATAAAAAATTAAAAATAGAAAAATGAATCCTTATGGATAATTTCCAATGGCCTGACAAAGTGGGCAGTACATTCATGTGGCAAAGTTGAAACTGACAATGAATGCAGCTGCATTGTCTAATGGCTAAGAAAATACCAACTGGTTCTGTAGCTCTGTGACCCTTTCTCACATTAATGGTAATTAACTGAGAGACACTTCTTAAACTGATATTGTGACCAGCAATCTAAACCTGCACAGTGGCTGAACTTAGCATCTCTTGTAAAGATGGGTAAGATTGGGTTAAAATAAATAACAAATGGAGAGAAGGAGATATAGTCACTATGGTCAGAAGAATGAATAAATACCTTCTGCAATGAAGGAAACCCAAACTTATACTGGTGCCTCAAGAGAAGTTCATGGACAATAATGAGACTGTATCATAGCTCAGTTACACCAGATGCCCCAAAGGGTAAAGCCATATGTTTGCCAAAAACATCCTTGGTTTTGGAAACTGATAGGTCAAATGGAATCCTGCATACCCAAGTGGCATTGAAGATTAACTTGACCAATTGTTAATAACTAAGTGGAACTGTAGTAATGTTTCAGTTTTTTTAAACTCTTGCATTTCAGGTTACACTTACTATCATATTGTGTTTTGGTGTAACACATGCATTGTTGATAATATTCAATTACCTTATGCAAATCTATTATGTGATAATATTAATATTGATGGTTAAATGTATTGGGAGATTAAGTTAATGTGTCATCAGGATGGAAAACTAATGGAAAATCACTGAATTGATAGAGAAATATATTTGGCTAGCCATTATCTATCTATGCTAAATAGTTCAGCATAAGTTTGTAATAAGATATAACTAGCAGTAAATTGATGATGGTAATTACACCAGTACAGAAATATGAAAATGTATGCAAGGGCTTTATAGAATGGTGAAATGGTTAATTTTATGTCAACTTGACTGGGCCACAGAGTGTCCATATATTTGGTCAAATATTATTCTAGGTATCTCTGATGAATATAGATAAAAAACTCCTTAACAAAATTTTAACAAACCGCATTCAACAATACATTAAGAAGATCATTCACTATGATCAAATGAGATTCATTACAGGGATGCAAGGATGATTCAAAACTCACAAATCAGTCTACAGGATGCAGCCAAATTAATAAAGCAAAGCATACTCTAACAGGTTTGAGGTGATATCTCATTGTGGTTATGATTTGTATTTCTCTGATGATGAGTGATTTTGAGCATCTTTTCTTAGTCTCTTAGCCATCTGGATAATTTCTTTGAAAAAGTGTCTCTTCATGTCTTTTGACCATTTCTTCACTGGATCATTGGAATTTTTGGTGTTGAGTTTGATGAGATCATTTTTTAAGTTTATTTATTTACATTGAGAGAGAGAGAGAGAGAGAGAGAGAGAGAGAGAGAGAGAGAGAGAGCGCATAAGCAGGGAAAGGCAGAGAGAGAGGAAAAAAAGAATCTCAAGCAGGTTCTGCACTGTCACTGCAGGGCCCCACATGGGGATTAATCTCCCAAATCATGAGATCATGACCTTAGCCAAGATCAAAAGTTGGATGTTTAACTGACAGAGCCACCCACGTGCCCTGAGGTTTTGTTTTTTATTTTATTTTGGATACTAACCCTTTATATTATATGTCATTTGCAAATATCTTCTCCCATTTGGTCAGTAGCCTTTTAGTTATGTTGTTTCCTTCACTGTGCAGGAGCTTTTAATCTTGATGAGGTCACAATAGTTCATTTTGCTTTGTTTCCCTTGCCTCAGAAGACATGCTTAGTTAGAAGTTATTGTAGCAGAGGTCACTTTCAGACTATTAGGTATTTATCCAAAGAATACGAAATGCTGATTTGAAGGGGCACATGTACCCTAATGCTTATAGGAGTGCTATCAACAATGGCCAAAGTATAGAAAGAGCCAAATATACATTGACTGATGAATGAATATAGAAGTAATGGTACACACACACACACACACACACACACACACACACACACTGAAATATTACTTAACAATCAAAAAGAATGAAATCTTGCCATTTGCAGCAACATGGATAGAACTAGTGTTTATTATACTAAGCAAAATAAGTCAGTCAAAGAAAAGCAAATACCATATGATTTCACTCACATGTGGAATTTAAGAAACAAAACGGATGAACATAGAACAAAATAATGAAAAATTAGATAAAAACAGAGAAGGAGGCAAACCATAAGAAACTTAAATACAGAGAACAAACTGAGGGTTGTTGGAGGAGGGGTGGGTGGGGAGATTGCCTCAATTGGTGAGGGACATTAAGGAGAGTACTTGTTGGGATGAGCACTGGTTGTTATATATAAGAAATGTATCTCTGGGTTCTACTCCTCAAAACAATACTACACTGTATGTTAACTAACTTGGATTTAAATAAACTTTTTAAAAGGATAAAAGTTCATTGTACATTTGTAGCAAAGTGGATGGACCTCGAGGGTGTCATGCTAAGTGAAATAAGTCAGGTAGAGAAGGACAGATACCATATGTTTGCACTCATGGGTCTAACAAGAGAAACCTAAGGGACCTAAGGGAGAGGAAGGGGGAAAGAGAGCTGGGGAGAGTGAGGGACACAATTCATGAGAGACTATTGAATACTGAAAAAGAAACGTGGACTGAAGGGGAGGGGTAGGGAGGAAAGGGGGTGGTGGGGATGGAGGAGGGCACTTGTGGGGAGAAGCACTGGGTGTTATATGGAAACCAATTTGACAATAAACTATTAAATAAATAAATAAATAAAAATAAAAGGATAAAAGTCATCTCTTGATAAATTAAGAAAAATCATTTCACAAAATTCAACACTCAACATGAGAGCTTTTTAATAAGACAACAAGGATTCCCCTCTCCCATTTTTACTTAACATAGTACTGGAAGTCCTAGCCACAGCAATTAGGAAAGAAAATGAAATAAAGAGTATCCATACTGGTAAAAATTATGTTAAACTGTCACTATTTGCAGATGACATGATACTATCCATAGAAAACTTTAAAGCCTCCACCAAAGAACTATTAGAAGTAATAAGTGAATTCAGTAATGCTGCAGGATAAAAATATAATACCCAGAAATTGGTAGAATTTCTATACATAAATAACAAAGTAGCAGAAAGATCAATTAAGAAAACGATTCCACGGCTGGAAGAAAACCTGTTCTTCCGGGAAAATGGCTACTCCCGCTCATGCCCCGGAGTCCCCGCCGGCCGTGGATCCGGCGCTAGCCGCGGGGGCTGCTGAGGAATCCGAGTGCCCGCCCGCGCCAGCCTCAGCCCCCGCAGAATGTCCTCGCTGGTCCGCGGCTTCGAGCCCCAAGCTCCCGAGGACTTGGGGCGGCGGAGTTTGGCGGAGCTGCGGAAGATGTTGAAGCGCCAGGAGAGACTTTTGCGCAACGAAAAATTCATTTGCAAATTGCCCGACAAAGGTAAAAAGATCTTAGACTCCGTCGCCAAACTGAAAGCTGCCATTGCAGAACGTGAAGAAGTTAGAGGAAGAACTGAACTGTTTCATCCTGTTAGTTTAGACTGTAAGCTAAGGCAGAAGGCAGCTGCAGTTGTTGATGTGGACACAGATAAGGCCCCGAATTCTGACCAGATAGTTGATACTCCAGTTTGTGGCTGCTCCTCTGTAAGTAATGTCACGTCGTGTGAAACAACCTCACAACAACATTCTACTCCCAAAGGCGATGAAGAGGCCCCAGAGGTTGAGGACACAGTGAGCAGATGCCAGGCTCCCAGTAGCAGAGCCAGTGCGCCTTCCTCTTCTGAAGCTGGTGAGCCTCTCCCGCAGCATCGCATTTCAGGTCAAGCAGAAGATCATTCTAGTAGCTCCGACAACCTGTTTATTCATAGGTTACAAAGGATCACAATCACGGACCCAGGTGAACAGCATTCAGAAGAGAACAGGAGTGCTGAGAACTTGGCAGGGCTTTCTCACGGGGCCCAGAAGAAGCCTCATTACATGGAAGTGCTAGAAACCCGAGCCAAGAACCCAGTGCCCCCACCACATAAATTTAAAACTAATGTATTACCTTCACAGCGACAGGATTCATCTAGTCATTGGCAGAGAGCAGGGTCTCCCATTTCCTTGGAAGAAAGGCGGCTCAGGGATAAGAAGCATCTTGATGACATCACGTCAGCCCGGCTCCTGCCACTTCACCATATGCCCACACAGCTGCTCTCCATAGAAGAATCTGTGGCCCTTCAGAAACAGCAGAAGCAGACTTACGAGGAGATGCAAGCCAAGTTCGCGGCACAAAAATTAGCCGAAAGACTGAATATTAAGATGCAGAGCTATGATCCGGAAGGGGAGACACTGAGGAAGTACCTAGAAGTAAGGGATGAAGATGATGATCAGTCCTCTGGCGAGGAGCTCTGAAGATGGCCATTGGGATAATGCCTGAGCCTCTGCCTGCTGAGGTGTCAGTGATCACACCAGGCTTCCTAGCGAGTGTCAAGATCAGTGTCAGACCGTGTGGAGGGAAGGAATTTTATAAAGCTATACGGAAGTAGCTATAAAAGTAGCCCAGTTTGTCTTTCAGGAGAGGACTTTCATGTGCTTAAGAAGTTTGATATTTGAATATTACGTTTAATCATATTGTATTAAAGTTCTGCAGAATGTGGATTTACCCACAATAAACCTGGGGGGTTGGGGGCAAAACTATTAGAACAAGAACAGGATCTGTTGGCGCATGGGGCTGAAAAAGAAATAGCAGATTGAGGTAACACTGAGGGATGATAGAAATATTTATTTATTTATTTATTTGCGTGTTGGTCTATTTTAGTACCTAAGCACGGTTCTATTTTCCTCTAAGCCAAGTGAAAGCAGGTAACTGCTCTTTTCCTTATTCTTCCCTTTGTAGAACAGCATTTATTACATGTCTTTCAGTGAAATATTTTGTTGCCCCAGGCATCCCTAAAATGAATTAGGAAGATAAAGTTCCCTGCTTTTTTGAATAATGAAGGTAGCAGCCTAGAGAATTTTATGCATGTTTGCATGGGGCTATTGAGGTATTGGATGTGAAATACCTAGGAAGACACTCAGAAAATTCTTAAATGTTTGTTTCCTTCTTCTGACTTCCCTTTAGGAAGAATGTTCTCTTTTTATTCTGATTGGGAATAAGGAGTACTTTTAGTGGAGGTTGGAGGGTGGAGGATCTTTTTAGATGGTCAGATTTGCTGGAGTAACGCGAGATACAGGAAAAGTCTCGGGTGACTGTAGAGGAAGGGAGTAGCTGTTCTTAGCTTGCCCTAAGAGTGACCAGTTCAGTTGGTTAAGAACACCAATCTGTTTTTAAAGCTACAATTGAATTGTTAACACAGTGCCCCCCCACCCCTGCAAAGAGGCACATTATATAGGCTACAGAAATCTCAGTCTCAGATGTATACATGTTTATGTAATTTTAAAGGATTACATGGTTGTTATCAGAGATTTCTTTGTTTTAATATGTTGGAGCCTTTAAACAGTGTTGAAAGAGAATAAAATAGGAAATTCACAATGTTAATGGTGATGTTTTACTGGTGTTTAATTAAATTTAACTTGCTTTAAAAGGGACTTTCACATATGACGTTTTTGTAACAACACATTGAGGTGGAATAGGAAGGGCCCGGCCCTCTGTCATGGATTCTGGTGCCGCTGCTGCTTTCCATCTTCCTTCTACCGCTTCCCCTTCAGCAAATGCAGAAATATACTGAGCTAACAAATTTATTATTCCTACTTTCAAAAACTAAAGTAAATGGATTTTGCAACATAAAATTATTCTTTAGAGAATAAAAGAATACATTTCTGGAAAGCCAGGTAAATACAGAAGGGCTCACGTGCATGTATACATGGTCCCCTGCATTCGTATCCCCTAAAGAGAGCCTCTGTTAAGGTTTGGGTATATTTTATTTTTACATACTTTTCTATGCATAGCTATGTGTTTATCTTTTCAGTAATGCAATCATACTGTATGTTGTTTCATAGTCTGCTCTGTGTATTGTAAACAGTTTCCCATATTAGATATTTTGCATTTTAGATAGCTACAGAATACTCAATTTTATGGGTGTACCATAGCTTTGAACATCAACTTGTTTAAGAACTTGATAGTCAATTATAATGTAACCTGTAAACAACAATGTGATCAACATCTTAAAAGATAATCACATTTGTCCAAAAGTGATTTATTTCTGGAAGATACCTTTCTAGAAGTGAAATTGCTAGCTGGAAGTGTAGGTACATTTTGAGAATCTTGATGAACATCACTCACCATAAAGATTGTGTCCCTTTATCTTCCTGCCAGCAAACCTCCAGAAACAAATATTGCTGTTTCAAGTGTTTGCAAATAATTACAGGAAAGGATTATTTTGAAATTTTGTATTTCTTTGATTACTTAATTAAGGGTGAGTGTTTTTGTCATGTTGACCATTTATATTCATTGTTTTGAGCATTGTGTACTCATAACTGTAATTTCTTTGAGAAAGTGCTGTTTTTATTGGTTTAAAAATACTTGATGAATTAAAAAAAAAAGAAAACGATTCCATTTATAATTGCACCAAAAAAGAATAAAATACCTCCTTAACCATGGGGGTGAAACATTTACTCTGGGAATTATAAAACATTAATAAAATAAATTGAAGATGATATAAACAAAGGGAGGAATATTTCATGCTCATGGATTAGGATAATTAATATTGTTAGAATGTCCATATTACCCAAAATAATCTACAAATTAATGTAACCTCTATCAAAATATCAACAGTATTTTTTACAGATCTAGATCAATACTGCTAAATTTGTATGGGAACACACACACACACACACACACACACACACACACACTAACTAGGCAAAACAACCTCGAGAAATAAGAGCCAGCTGGAGGTATTACATTCTCAACATACACTACAATGCTATGCTAATCAAAGCAATATGGTACTGGCAGAAAAATAGAGGCATAGATTAATGGAACTAAGTAAAGACACCATAAATAAGCCCATGGTCATATGGTCATGTAGTCTATGACAAAGGAAGCAAGAATACAATGGATAAAAGACAATGTCTTCAGCAAATGGTGTTGGGAAACTGTGGAGAGCTACATGGAAAAGAATGAGACTAGAACACTTTCATAGATTATACATAAAAATAAAACTCAAATGGATTAAAAACCTAATAAGGGTTTTAAAATATAAAAGGTTAATATACAAAATATATAAATGGCTTATACAACTCAATATAACATAAAAAAGAAATACTCCCATTAAAAATGGGTAGAAGACAATAGTGCTGCATGTATCCCTTTGAATTAGTGTGTTTTTTGTTTTGTTTTGGGTTTTCTGTCTGTTTGTTTTTGGTAAATACCCAGTAGTGTAATTACTGGATCATAGGGTAGATCTATTTTTAACTTTATGAGGAACCTCCATACTTTTTCCACAGTCGGTGCACCAGTTTGCATTCTCACCATCAGCATGCCATAAAAAAGAATGAAATATTACTATGTCCAACAACATGGATAGAGTAGAGAGTGTAATGCTAAGCAAAATAAGTCAGTCAAAGAAAGACAAATACCATATAATCTCACTCACTGTGAAATTTAAGAAACAAAACAAACAAAAGGAAAACCATGGCAGACAAACCAAGAAATAGTCTCTTCTCTATAGAGAACAAACTGATGGTTTGTGTGTTAACTATATTTAAGTAAAAATATTTTATGGGGTGCCTGGGTGGCTCAGCCTGTTGAGCGACTGACTTTGGCTCAGGTCATGATCTCATGGTTTGCAGGTTCAGCCCCATGTTGGGCTCTGTGCTGACAGCTAGCTCAGAGCCTGGAGCTTGCTTCAGATTCTGTGTCTCCTTCTCTCTCTGCCCCTACCTCGTTCATGCTCTGTCTCTCTCTGTCTCTCAATAATAAATAAATGTAAAAATATA
Source organism: Mungos mungo (assembly GCA_004023785.1). Classification (NCBI taxonomy): domain Eukaryota; kingdom Metazoa; phylum Chordata; class Mammalia; order Carnivora; family Herpestidae; genus Mungos; species Mungos mungo. Next base: position 34,144 of record PISW01006494.1, read on the forward strand.
AAAATATTTTATTTTATTTATTTTTATTTATTTTAATAGTTTATTGTCAAATTGGTTTCCATATGACACCCAGTGCTTCTCCCCACAAGTGCCCCCCACAATGACCATCACCTCCCTCCCTCCCTCCTCCTCCCCCTTCAGTTCATGGTTTGTTTTCAGTATTCAGTAGTCTCCCTTGATCTGTGTCCCTCACTCTTCCCAGCTCTCTTTCCCCCCTCCTCTCCCTATGGTCCCCTGCCAGGTCTCTCCTGTTTATACACACACACGCACACACACACACACAATGGAGTACTATATGGCAATGAGGAAAATATTTTAAGAGTCTCTTGTAAAAAAGTATTCTGGAAGTGGGCTGGGAGGGTCTGAGTGGAGGAGTTGCTCTCCACCCTGCTCCTGTCCCCATGAAGTGGTCTCCATTGGTGCCCAGTCCTTGGGAGGACCATGTGGAATTACTGCTCCTAGAGCAGCCCAGGCACCACATCTCTGCCCCTTCTGGTCTTTGCTCTGAGCACTACAAGTGCACTACCACTTAATGGCCCAGCCTCTGGTGTCCCCCACCCCACACAGAATGTGGAGCAGCTGATGCCTCCAGGCTGCAGCAAGCACACCTGGAGAAACTGACCCTGGGAGTCACCTGTATCCTACAACCTTCCCAAGGTGTGACAGAGGGTGACTATCATAGAAAAACTTCTTGCTGACTGTCATATGATTTCTTCATGGGAACTAAAGAATAACTGTGTGCTACCCGAGGATGTGAAGAATTTGTAACTGATGACCACTGGCTTCCACAGGACATGGAGTGTGAAGCTGAATAAGCACATCATTCTACTAGACAGCATGGCAGTTAACAGCGTCTCAAAACTAACTCAATTCAACCAGTTTTCCATGTATTTACTCCCTAATCCACCAACCCTGGCAAACCTGGTGGATGATGTTCTTGAAGCCAGTGTGAACGAGCCAGAGGAGCCTCACTTTGATTCTCCAAGTGTGATATTTGAGCTGGGTCTTTGCAACAGGAATAGGAAATTTTCCTTGTCTACAAAAGAGGGAAAGCAGCATTAGTACAACACTGAAATTTGTTTCCTGGACAGAGTGTTATACTGGCATTTTCTCACAGATACCTTCACCACTGACTATCACCTGCTCATCACACACCTTGGTCTGCCACAGTGGCAGTAGGACTTCACCAGCTATGGAATTAGCTCACAAGCCAAGCAATGGTTCAACACGTATAAACTTGTCACCTACAACACAGACCTGCTTGCAGAAGAGACCAACTCCTTTGTCAACAAAGCTGGATCCCAGCAAAGTGTTCAAGAGCAAGAATAGGACATTAATCTCCCCAAAGAAAAGGATTGTCCACCTGCAGAGGCAGGGCATTAGTAAACGACTCTGGGGGGTATTCAAGTATGCCCTTGAAGTGCTGGCTAATACCAAGGAGAGTATAAGTCCTATGATTTGATTGGAAGAGGACCTCAGGTCCTCCCTCCACCTCTAAATCCACTTCTAGCCCTGGAAACCCTGAACAGAAATGAGCACTCCCCACCTTCTCACCAGCCCCATCAGATGATGCCCAGGTGGCCAAAGCTTCAGGTTCTGTGTGTGGTCCGAGGCCTCTACCCATCTGAGCGAGCAAAACTCTAGGCCTTCTACGTGACTTGGTATTAGCCAAGAATTCAGGGGCATTCTCAGGTCTCCCCCAGAGTCTTTTTAAATGTTTTTAAATTTTACTTTAGTGAGAGAGAGAGACAGTGTGAGCGGGGGAGGGTCAGAAAGAGAGGGAGACACAGAATACAAAGACAGGCTCCAGGTTCTGACCTAGTTGTCAGCACAGAGCCTCACGCGGAGCTCGAACCCATGAACCGAGAGATCATCACCTGAACCGAAGTTGGAAGCTCAACCAACTGAGCCTCCCAGGCACCCCCAATTTTTTTATTTTTATTTTTTTTATTTCCTGAGAGTCTTTTCTTCACACTCTGCCTCTGAAAGATGTGGAGAGTTTCAGAAGTTGTTTAAGTAGCTAAATAGAACTGTTAAGAACTTTCCTGGGGCGCCTGGGTGGCTCAGTCAGTTAAGCCTCAGGCTTCAGCTCAGGTCAGATCTCACATTCATGGGTTCCAACCCTGTGTCAGGCTCTGTGCTGACAGTTAGCTCAGAGCCTGGCGACTGCTTCTAGTTCTGTGTCTCCTCTCTCTGCCCCTCCCCCTCTCATGCTCTGTCTCTCTCTGTATCAAAAATAAATAAAACATTAAAAAATATTTTAAAAAAAGCTTTCCTGTCTTTCCACCCCCCAACCCTTTGCACCTCTCATCAGGGATTAGAGGAGTCTCACAAATAAACCACTGTTTTTGTTCCAGGAGGAATTAAAGTTGTGCTGTTCAACTGCCAACCATTAGCCTCATGTGGTTGTTTAAACTATATTAAAAATTCAGTTCCTCAGTCTCAAACCATAAGGGACTCCTAAATATAGAGACCAAACTTAAGGTTTCTCGCAGGGTGCTGGGTGGGGGGATGGGCTAAATGGGTGATGGGCATTAAGGAGGATGCTTGTTGGGATAAGCACCGGGTAGTATATGAAAGTGATGAATCACTAAATTCTATTTCTGAAACCATTAGTACACTATATTCTAAATGACTTGGATTTAAATTTTTAAAATTCAGTTCTTCAATCACATTAGCACCGTTATTAGTATTCATGTGGCTGGTAGATTCTGTATTAGACAACACAGAGATAATGGAACATTTCCATCATCACAGAAAGTTCTCTTGAGCAGCACATCATTAAAATATTTCCATGGTGCCCTTGATCAGATCAGTTCATTTTTGTTAGAGAATGTGAATACCTTAATTTGATAGGTCATAATGTTCCATGAAAACTCTTGAAAATACAATTGTGTATGCATTTGTATTTTTCATAAGTAATTTTCACTCTGCTCCTTTTTCAGTTTCCTATAAAGTTTGTTGCTTCCAACAAACAGAAGTGAGGATATTTTGCATGAGAATAACATTTAAATCAGGAGCCTGGGCACCTGGGTGGCTCAGTTGGTTGAGAGTTCAACTCTTGATTTCGACTCAGGTAATGATCTCAGGGTTGTGGTATCAAGCTCCATGTCAGGCTCCAGTTTGTGTGCTTAAGATTCTCTCTCTCCCTCTGCCCCTCAGCCCCTGCTGATGCACTTTTTTTTTCTGTCTCTCTTAAAAATAAATTTAAAAATTACAAATAAGAGGCACTGGGTGGCTCAGTCAGTTAAGTGTTGGGCTGTGGCTCAGGTCATGATCTCAAGGTTCATGGGTTCAAGCTCTGCATTGGGTTAACTGCTGTCACACAGAGCCTGCTTCCGATCCTCTGTCCCCCTTCCCTCTGCCCCTTCCTCACTTGCATTCTCTTTCTCTCTCTCAAAAATAAACATTTAAAAACCTATTTAAAAAGTATTTAAAAATGTTTATTTAACAATAAGTAAGGGGCTCCTGGGTGGCTCAGTCAGTTTAGCATCTGACTTCAGGTAAGGTCATGATATCATGGCTCGTAAGTTCAGGTCCCACGTCAGGCTTTGTGCTGACAGCTCAGAGCCTGAAGTTTGTTTCAGATTCTGTGTTTCCCTTTTTCTCTGCCCTTCTCTTGCTTGTTTTCTCCCCCCCACCCTCCTCTCTCAGAGATTAAATAAACATTAAAACATTATTGGATACTCTTTCCTGCTTTGTCAGAGATTAATTGGCTGTACATTTGTGGGCCCAGTTCTGGGTTCTCTGTTTTTGTGCCAATACCATACTGTCTTGATGATGACAGCTTTGTAGTAGAGGCTAAAGTCTGGAATTGTGATGCCTCCCGTTTTGGTTTTCTTTTTAATTATTACTTTGGCTTTTCGGGGTCTTTTGTGGTTCCATATGAATTTGAGGATAGCTTGTTCTAGCTTTCAGAAAAATGCTGGTGCAATTTTGATGGGGATTGCATTGAATTTGTAGATTGCTTTGGGTAATAATAACATTTTCACAATGTTTATTCTTCTGATCCATGAGCGTGGAATGTTTTTCCATTTCTTGGTGTTTTCTTCAATTTCTTTCATAAGTTTTCTATAGTTTTCATCATATAGGTCTTTTATATCCTTGGTTAGGTTTATTCCTAGGTATTTTATGGGTTTTTTTTTTTTTTTTGCAATTGTGAATGGGATCAGTTTCTTGATTTCTCTTTCCACTGCTTCATTATTGGTGTATAGAAATGCAACTGATTTCTGTACAATGATTTTGTACCCTGCAACTTTACTGAATTCATGAGGCAGAGAAGGGCAGATACCATATGTTTGCACTCATAGGTCTAACAGGAGAAATCTAACAGAGGGCCATAATGAGGAGAAGGGGGAAAGAGAGTTGGGGAGAGAAAGAGATGCAAATCATGAGATACTAATGAATACTGAAAAGGAACCTAGGGCTGAAGGGGAAGGAGGGGAGGGAGTGGTGGTAATGGAAGTGGGCACTTATGGGGAAGAGCACTGGGTGTTAAATGGAAACTAATTTGACAATAAACTATTAAATAAAATAAATAAACATTAAAACATAAAAAATCAGGAGACCGAGTGAAGTAGATTGTCCTTGATAATGTGGTCTCTCACATTAATCAGTTGAAGGCCTCAGGGGAATAAAAAGGCTGACCCTGAGTAAGAGATGTTTTCTTGCCAGATAGTCTTTGACCTGAGGCGTCAGGTGTTTTCCTGCCTTCAGACTTGAACTGAACATTGATTCTTCCTAGGTTTCAACTGTACTGGTCTTCAGACTTCAAGTTTCCAACTTTCAATCTCATCCTGCAGAACTTAGAATCTGCCAGCCTCCACAATAGTGTGAATCAATTCCTTATAAGTGTGTGTGTGTGTGTAAATTCTAGTTGCTATATTTCTCTGAAGAACCCAGACTAATACAGATGGATTAGTTGTTTCTTCAAATCTATCCTTAAGCCACCCTGGCTTTTCCAAATGTTAACCATATTCATACCGATACTATTTGAGTATATGTTATATAAGTGCTATCCTATATGTAGATGCTCAAACAAATATGATTTTTTTTTCTGTAAGAGAGTAAAAACCCTAGGGGTGGGATATGACCTGTGCAGTAAAGATTAATGGCAGAATTGAGATGTTCAATCCCTGAAATTTCAAGGAAACTGTCCCTTGACCCTACTCTTGGGAGGTAACCTCTAAGGACTGGTCAGATTCTGCCTAACAAGAGTGTCTATGTATACCTGGGAACTTGGGCTATCCAGAGAGTTTATGCTAAACAGTGTTATTTATGGTAGAGAGGTTAGGCCATATTGTATCTGTTTTGACCTCTGGAGTAGAAGGAGATTGAGTAACTCATGGGCATTTTAGGCCTACATGACCAACTCCAATAAAATCTCTGTGATTTAGGGTTGTGTTCCTGGGTTACAATAATGCTTATGTGTTGTATGCATCATTCTAAGAGAAATAAGTTCTGTTATACAATTCCACTGAGAGGAAAACCTGAAAACTTATACCTTGTCTCTCCTGGACTTTTCTTTATGTGACTTTTACTTTTAATTTAATTTGTCTTAATTTTTTTTGCTATAATAAATTACAATCATGATTATAACAGCTTATCTTAGTTCTGTTTCTTTCTAATGAATCATTTAACCTAAAGGTTGTTTGGGGTACCTGACACAACATTCGCCAAAAAATGCATTAATGGTAGTTTAAAAATATGTATACAAATACACACACACACGCGCACGCATTATGCTTATATGTGTGTATGTGGTGTGTGAGTGTGTGTGTGTTCACTTAAATGATCAATTCAGTTCCATTGTGGATGAAGTCATTCTCAACTAATGGTTTTTGTCATTATAAAGTTCCAAAGTAATAAAATAATAACTAGTATTTATTTAGTTCTAATTATGATCCAGATCGGGTGTTAAATGCCCTTTACTTCATTTCCCAAGCTAACTTTGAAGTAATGTTTATCCACTCTAATTTGGACAAAAGTAACGAGGCTAAGATGCTTTACTCAATGTGCCCAGTGTCTCACAGCTAATGGACTCGGTATCAGTTTTGTCTGGTTCTTCCTTCTTTCCACTTCCTTCTTTCCATGGACATTTTGAAGCCCCAATGCATCAGCCTTTTTAAGTGTTTTTAATGGTTTTTACTTAAATTACAGTTAGTTAACATACAGTGTTAATATTAGTTTCAGGTGTGCAGTATAGTGATTTAGCACTTCCATACATCACCCAGTGCTCATCACAATAAGTGCACTCCCAATCCGCATCTCCTAGTTAACGCATCCACCACCACCTCTCCTCTGGTAACCAACAAGTTGTTCTCTATAGTTGAGTCTGTTTCTTGGTTTGCCACTCTCTATTTTTCCTTTTGCTCATTTCTTCTGTTTCTTAAATTCCACATATGAGTGAAATTATATGGTATTTGCCTTTCTCTGACTGACTTATTTAGCTTAACATAATACTGTCTAGCTCCATCCCCAATGTTGCAAATGACAAGATATCACTTTTTTCTCATGGCAGAGTGATAGATATATATACCACGTCTTTTTTTATCCATTCATCAGTCATGCAAATTCGTAAAAACTTCAGTATTTTTTAAAGAGATGGATCTAAGGTCTTTATTTTCTATGGACATTACACATTATATTTTACAGTATACTTTTGCACTAGATTTTCCAGAATGCCCACATTTCACACAAGATGAAACTTGGAGCCTCAGAGAAGTCATATGACCTTCTCAAGTCTACATAGGCAGCTTGAAGCCTTAAACTAAAGCCTCTGATTGTAAAGTACACACACTTTTCATGGAAAGAACAAGATTTAAGTTTTTGTTCTTCCTGAATCACTGAAGATAAAATGACTACTGGGGTAAAACCTCCTGCCTGCCATTAAAGTTTAATAGGACCCCCAATCTCAAAAACTCTGCAAAAACACTTCCGTATATTTACTTTCTGAATTTTCTAAGTTGTTGAGCTTCACTTGGAAATGACCAGATAGGAGTGGTTGGCCTTGACTTTGCCTCTCTCTTTTATTTAGTTTGTGTTTGTCACATTTAATACATAGTGAAACTGAATCCTCTATTAAAACATTTGGCTTGTACAAACCTGAGGCAATGTTGACTTTACCTAAACATATCCTTCTGTGCTCTTTCTTAATGAATGAACACTTCATTCCTAATGTGTGTGGACTCTAGGAGAAGATGTCTGAAGTATAGACAGAGTTGCTTGATTCTGTTATGTTGTTATTGGTACTGCTGTTGTTCTTTTAATATTAAAACACTATACAAGGAAGACACTAAACATTTATTGTCATATACTGGAAAGAGATAAGATTAACATGTTTGCTTATGTATATCTATGTTTATCCAAAGAAAAGTTTGTTAGATCTTTTTACAGCAGCATATGAGGTGGGCTGAGCACTGGCTATAATATTAGAAAGCAGAGTTAAAACTTGATCCCATGATGTGATATCATGGGCAAGTCACTTCATGTCCTCAGCTTTGGATGTCTCATCTGTAGAGTGGCCAAGGAGTTACTAAATCTTCTAATCTTTTATTTTCTATTTCCTTAATGCCACCCAGGCACCACAAAGTTCTCTCATTTTAAGTGTATATAGATAGAGGAGTTTTAGTGCATTTACAGAGCTACACAACCATCAAAACAATCCAGTTTTAAATATTTCTATCATCCTTCAATGTTACCTCAATCTGCTATTTCCTTTTCAGCCCCATGCAGCCACAGATCTAATCAATGGAATACCACATGGCAATGAGAAAGAATGAAATCTGACCATTTGTAGCAAAATGGATGGACCTAGAGGGAGTCATGCTAAGCGAAATAAGCCAGGCAGAGAAGGACAAATACCTTAGGTTGTCACTCATAGGTCTAACAGGAGAAACCTAACAAGGGACCATGGGAAAATGAAAGGGGGGAAAGAGCTGGGGAGAAAGAATGAGGGAAATCATGAGGGACCTTTGAATCCTGAGAACAAACTGGGGGCTGAAAAGGGAGGGGGGAAGGAAGGAAGATGATGGTCATGGAGAGGGACACTTGTGGGGAAGAGCACTGGGTGTTATATGGAAACCAACTTGGTAATAAACTATTAATAAAAGAAAAGTAAGTAAATAAATAAATAAATAAATAAATATGGATTACGCTCATTCTACGTCCACAGCATGTAGCATTTTAGCACATGTGTGGAAGAAAGGAGAAGAGGAAGATCAAGAGCTCTGGGAAGGAACGCCCTCTCCCTCATCAGACTCCTGCAATGCCTACCCTCTTCTTGTCTTGCACTTGATACTTTTCTCTCGATTGTTATTATTAGATTTGACATATATGACACTGTGTAAGTTTAAGTTTTAATATGTGATATTTTGATATACCTATATAATTGTGAAATAATTACCACATTTATCACTTCACATTATTGCCATTTTCTCCCATTGTGAGAACATTTACAATTTACTCGTTTTGCAACTTACAGGTATATAATACAATATTGTTAAGTATAGTCATCATGCTTCCCATTATATCCCCAAAACATATTCATCTTTTAACTGGAAGTTTGTGTTATTTGACTAACATCTTTTATTCCCTTCAACCTTTAGTCCTTGGCAGCCACCAATCTACTTTCTCCTTTTATGAGTTTTTTTTTTGTATTCTACATATAAGTGGTAGTATTTGTCTTTCTATGCCTGATTTATTTCACTTCACATAATGCTTTCAAGGTTTATCTAAGTTAATGAAAATGGTAATATTTCCTTTTTATGGCTTAATTGCATTCTATTGTATGTATGTGTGTTTCACTTTATCCATTTATCCATCAATGGACACTTAGATTATATCTACGTCTGGGCCATTAGAAATAAAGCTCCAGTGAACATGTAGATATTTCTACAAAACAGTGACTTCATATCTTTCTATCATCTATCTATCTATCTATCTATCTATCTAAGTCCATCTCTATATCTATATCTATATCTATATCTATCTATTCAGAACTGGGATTTCTCAATCATATGTTTGGCTTAATTCACCTAGTGTGATGGTATTGAGATTCATTTATGGTGTAGTGTGTAGTTTGTTTCTTTTAGTTTCTGGGTTTCATTTCTTTCTCACATTCTAAAAACCATAACACATCCTCCTCTCCAAGAGGACATGAATTCATAAATATATTATAAATCTGAGTTTATAATTTCTAATTACACAATGATTTGAGGTCCTCACTTTTCTCAGGGCTCTGAAGTTAAATGCATCAAATGATTATGTGATTAAAATGTACTGTATAGGGCACAATAAGTTTTGTAGTATAAAATGTTCTTAAAGACATTATTGCCCTCTTTATCCTAAGGAATTATCTGTATTCCATACTTCTGAAGCCATAATGGATAACTTATTTGGAGGACAATATGTTCCTGATAAAACTAGCTTCAGGTGTACTAATTCATAAGTGATTTGTTCTGGAAAAATGACCTTAAATTTCCTGTTTGTCAAGCCTTGTTTTGCATTTTCAAGTTCTCTTCTTATTATATTGCTTTCCCACTAGTGATTTTTTTTTTGGTGAAAACATGATTTGAAGGTTTTCCTGAATATAGGCAATCATTTCCTCAGTTTAAGAACAATGATAATCCTTTCCAAAGGGACTAAGTTTACTTTCCTCTTCTCTCAGCTTCCATATAAATTACTTAAAGAAGTTTAAATGTTGAAAAACCCTAATCATGATAAGAACAGCAGTCAGGTTAAGGGTAGTGGTGGTGGAGTCATCACTGGGAGTCCTGGTGAGTTTTCAAGAAATTTCTGGGAAATGGAAAAAAAGTGGCCATGTAATGGGGAGGTGTTGTTTAAAGGTACAAACTTGCAATTAGAAGATAAATAAGTTCTGACAGATAGTGCACAGCATAGTGATTATAATAGACAAAACTATTTTACATGCTTCAAAGTTACTAAAAGACTAGCTATTAAATGTTCTCACCACACACATAAACACAGAAATGATAATTATGTGACTTTGTAGAGTATTAGCTAATGATGTGGTGGTTATCATATTGCAATATATAATTGTATCAAATAAACACATCACATACCACAACTGTATACATGTTATATACTTTTTAAAATTTTTTATGTCTTTATTTTATTTTGAGGTACAGAGACAGAGAGTGAATGGGGCAGGGGCAAAGAGAGAGGGAGACACAGAATCTGAAGCAGGCTCCAGGCTCTGAGCTGTCAGCACAGAGCCCAATGCAGGGCTCGAACCCACGGACTGTGAGATCATGACCTGAGTCAAAGTCGGATGCTTAACTGACTGAGCCACCCAGGCACCCCTAAATGTTATATTTTAGTTGTAATCTATTTTTTTAAAAGGATGGGTACCTATTAATGAATCATATAAAACAGGAAGGCATATCTCAGAAGTTGTGCAGGACAGGCTTGGAGGAAGCAGGCTAAAGACATGAAAGGAAGAAATTGGGCAGAAAATGGAGAGTAGCCTACCATCTGCTCTTAGAACATTTCCCTCACTATCTTCTTCCTCACCCTCTCTGTATATTCAATTTGCACAATTATCAGCACTCTGAAATTTTCCTGGGGTAAAACACAAATAAAATGGTACACTTATAAAACATTATGACAACAAAACTGGACAGCTATTCTCTAGTTTAAAAGCTAT
>PISW01006494.1:44909-98318 GCA_004023785.1 Mungos mungo
ACTGCAATACAATCTAAGTTTATTTTGGGAGTGTTTGCTGTATCATTGGATTTAATGAAATGTTTAGAGGTGCAGTAGGCATGACTTTGAGTAGATAATGAAAGAAAATGCAAAATGCTTATTGATTTATGATGTGGTTTCATCTTAGCTTGGGCAAACCATGCAGTATTTAATACATAGTAGCAAAATATTTACTATTAAAGCTTGAAAAGATGTGAGTTCTTTGTGTGCAATCTTTCATTTATGCATGTGAGAGGGTTTTCTTTTTTTTTTTAATATTTTTACATTGTAGTTGTTTTGCTTGTTGGTGGTGTTTGCTTATTTGTTTTGCTTGTTGGTGGTGTTTGCTTATTTAATACATTCCGTCAAGGACAGAAATTACATGCTGGGTTTTTGTTTTGTTTTGTTTTATCTTTTATTTTTTCCCCCCTAGGAAGTGTGTCTTGGGTTTTCCCCTTATTATTTTCGTTACTCTTTTTTTTCTCTACTGTTTTTGGTGGGGGAGGGGTGGTTATGTTTAAATGAAGTTGCTTTTACAACACCAAAGACTTAATCATCCATTTCCTATATAAAAGGTAGCTACTTTTTTGCATGGACCTCAAGTATATTGTAGTATAGAGGTGGAATTTAAGGAAAGGTATTAAGCAGACTGTGTTGTAGCTTATGGGCAAGTAATAAATTGTATCATGTATCATGAATGTATCATAGATAAGCTGCTATATAACGATTGCCACTTCAGATAGCTGTGAAATTAGGTAATTAACTAGTTGTTACATAACCTTCTAATTTCTGTATAAGTCTAATTACATGAAATAGAAGTTGGGGTTTTGATTTTTTACTTTGCTTTTCTGTTTGGAGTGTCATTGTAACTACTGTAGTGTAATTGATGGAAAATAATTGCATATGTTAAATAAATAAATAAATAAATAAATAAACATAAAAAAATAAAAAATAAATAAAATAAAAGCTATTTGAGGAGCTATGGGTAGTTTAAACCTCCAGAAAAATACCTCAAAATTATGATGCATTTGAGTTAGGCAGCAAGAAATCTGCCATCCTCCTTCCATAGAGCACCCTAAAGCTCACTTCCCACTTCAGGGCTGCAGCTGAGCCTCCAAATTTTCTAGTAACTAATCAACTTGTTCCTTTAGTTTTGAGTACAAGTAGCAACCAAGAATCAAAAGACTTATGAAGAAAATCAACAGACTAAAAAAAGACACATGAAAAAGGAGCTAACAAACACCTGACATCCTGAGGAACAGAAATATTTTAAAATGATACATAATTCAGTAGAATAATTCAAATAAAAAAACATAAAATAAGTATCTTTAGAGACTCAAGAAAATATTTGACACAGTCATAACATGATGTTATGCAAAAAGGGATCTCAATGAAGAATAAAATCTTTTGGAAATCCAAAATCTAATTTCTGATGTAAAAATTCAATAGAACAATTGCAGGATAAAGTTGAAGCCATGTACTAGAACTTAGAGGAAAATACAGAAATGAAAATGATAAAAATATAATAGAATTAAATGATCAATGGATTAGTTATGCCTTTTAACTATTAGGAGTTCCTGAAAAAGAAATGGAGGTAAATAAATTATCAAACAAAAGAAATAACATTTTCCAGAGCTAAAAATTAAATTTCCCACAGCTGGCTATCTGGCAAGGTAAATGCACCAAAGATTCACACTTTGCCATGTTATGGAAAATTGTGGCATACCCAAATTATAAAAAACAATACCAGAGAGAAAGCAGGATTACCAATGTTGGAACAAGAATTGTACTGAATTCCAAGAATGTTCAAAAGAAGCACTTGATGCTAAAAATTTTGAGTAATGTCAAAAATTTCAAAATATTTTGGTATTCTGGACACTGTGTTCTAGATCCAGAGAATATATTAGTCAAGAGAGCATTAAAAACAAACAAATGAACAAAAGACTAAGAAAATCTACCTCTCACATATTCTGAAGTAAAGTTACTTAGGATGTATCCACCAAAATGAAAGGAATACAAAACAACAGAAAGTAAGGCTGAATAATGGACCTCCCAAAGATGTAGATATTCTAATCCCTGAAATCTGTGAGTGTTACTTTATATGGAAAATATGAATTTTTAAGTGTGATCAAATCAAGGATCTGGAGATGAGATTATCCTGGATTATCTGGGTGGATCCAATATAAACACAAGGAATGTATAAAATAGATGATAATAGATAGATAGATAGATAGATAGATAGATAGATAGATGATAGATCGATCAATAAATAGACATTGGGTAATAAGATGAACTGTCTTTATTGGACCTCTGTTCTCAGTACTGTCCTTGTGTATGAACTGTCCTTATCGGACTTCTGTTCTCAGAACGCTGGGAACATGGGACTTAATGTCCCAGGAGGACGTGCAGGACAGAGCCTTCCTGGTCATCAGCCACTGGTCAAGAAACCATGGCACCAGAGATACACCCACGCACAGTAGCAAGCTGTTCCTGTTCTGTCCTTTCTTTACCTGTATATATTGTTCTGGTTAAACATTTACTGCTGACTAAACATTTACTATGCTCTAAGGAGGGTATAAAATAAGATGCTGTTCCTAACAAAGTTTGCCATAAGCCCTCAGCTCTTGATCCATCTCCATTGTTTTGGGGGGCATCCACGCTTCCCTTGTTTTCTGGGAATGTTCACGTTTCCAGTGAGAAATGCCCCATGTTTACATTTCCATTCAGTGTTTGGGAACGTCCCTGTTTCCATTGGCCATCACCTTTTGGGAACGTCATTGTATCGCTTGTCATCTCCCCAGGACCCCTCCTCATGAAGGAGAACCTACCACAGATAGATAGCTGTTATATGATATATATATCATATATATACATATACATATATATTTATGTGTGTGTGTGTGTGTGTGCGTGCACGTGTGTGTGTGTATACACACATGCAGACACCTGGGTAGATAGATACATACAAGAATATGATATTTTGAAAATGTGAGCTCTACCCTTGATTTTTGTCAGTTGAACATATCTTCCTGGATGTTCTTTGCTATTTCAAATTCAACATGTATAAAACTAATTTTTTAAAATTATCTCTTGCCGCAAACTAGTTTATCCTCTTAAGTTTCATTAGATAATTGGTTATAAATATTTCTTATTCCATTCTTTTCCTACATCCAGTGTCTGATCTCCTATCAATTACATTTTTAGTCTATTTCCAAAGACATTGTATTTTGATGTTATCAAAATATTATTATATTATTGCCAATAGTGACAGAAGATTAGAGATAAAGATAGAGATGAAATAGATATATCCTCATGAGTGGCAACTAACACTCCCTCATTGCTTCAAGCCAAGAAGTTTTTTAAAAATTGTTTTTAACATTTATTTATATTTGAGAGACAGAGAGTGAGCAAAGGAGGGCAGAGGGAGAGGGAAACACAGACTCTGAAGCAGGCTGCAGGCTTCGAGCTGTCAGCCCAGAGCCTGACAAGGGGCTTGAACTCATGAGCTGTGAGATCATGACCTGAGCTGAAGTCAGATGTTTAACTGACTGAGCCACCGAAACTCCCCCAAGCCAACAAGTTTTTAAACGTATTTTATATGAATAAAAATTATGTTTTTAAACCATAGACTTAATTGTCTCTGCCCCAAATTGAACATGCTACTTCAACTTGATTTTTATACCTTTTCTCTGACACTACCAGTCAAACTTTTTGTGTACAAACAAAGGATTCAAATTTATTTATACCAGGGAATGTCTATCAGGATTTTGGATAGCTTACAGAATTGATGTTATCTCCTGTATACTTTAGAATATGGGTATACACCAAAGGAAGCAGCTAAAACTATAGTCAAAATCATGCCACAGAAAAAGCCAGCTGCTGTAGGACACTAGACTCCTTAATATAATGGGCTCTGCAGCTGCGATCCCCTTGAATTATCCAGTGTCCCCATTGCTGTATGACTTCTTTTAGATCCAAAATATTGAACAGAAAGATTTGTTGGTTGGATTATGATTCAGGCACAAGCAGCAGTTGCCATGAGTAGCAGAGAGATCATATCTGGACATTTTACTACTTGTAATGATACTCACTGAAGTTAAACAGCAAGAATTTCTGCCACTTGAAGAAGTCCCAGATATTTTGAAGTAAAAAAAAAAATTACAATGTCCAAATATTCCACTCCTTTGGCTGTTCAACACCCATACATACATTCCTTCTAAAACATCCTAAGTTAAAATTTCCTTCATAAAATAGAAAATGTGCACTAATCCTCTCCTTGAAAAGCAACTACATCCAGCAATCAATCCACGTATATCGTAGGTGTTCAATTCTAGTCTCCTCAAAACTTTCTTGTAATGACTCTCATTCAATATATGCAGAAATAATTGCAGCAGCAGACTTTTAATTTGGGGAATGATTAAATAGGTTTCGTCAGACTAAGCTTCCTGCCAAGAAAGCTGTTATTTATTTATTTATTTGTCTGTTTATTTATTTATTTATTTATAAACAATCACAATAACAGTCACCAAATGTTTGAAGACATTGGAGAGCAATCAACTCATTCAGGACATGAACAGCCATTATCTTGGAAAGAGTAAAAACATAACGAGGGATGTTAAATATTTTCCTCCGTCTTTTCTCCCTGAGGCAATTGTTGATTTTCAGCACTGGGCATTGAGTCTGTCTCAGGGTCATCTCTTCAGTCAGATTTTGTTGGGCCAGGACCCCAAAGGGAAAGAACCACAAACAAGAAATTACTTCATTTGATGTGGCTTTTTCGGTCTTGTCAATTCCTAACCTGTGGAAGAGTGAGAAGCTGAAAAAAATTAATTAATTAGCAGATATTAAGAGAGTAACTGTCGAAAGAAAGCTTAGCTAAGCAGAGTTAAGTTGGGTTCATGGTGCTGGGGAGAAAAAAGTCAGAGTTCAGGGTTCACCAAGGATGGGGGATAATTCCTAAACATGGTACAACTTGGGTTGAAGCCCCTAAAATGCTATTATTTCCTAGAAACAAAGACAATCCAGAAATGGGCCAATCCTCAGACTGAAATCCAGACTAAAAATGACTTATTCTTGGTTGAATTGGTTTGTCTTTCTCCTGATATATATGTCTGACAAAACATTAAATCTTATATAGAGGAAAATAATATTCTACAGAGCCTCTACAGATTTCCATACACCATTACAAGTTCTTAGTATAAAATTTTAAGGTACATCAGGATACAGAACCAAATGACTAAATCTAAGAGAAGAGTTAATGGGAACAGATTAACTGGTTATTTATACATTAGAATCATCAAACATAGTCTTTAAAGTATTTGTAATTAACATATTCAAAATTGAGGACACAATGAATACTTTTTACAGAGAACTGTATAAATATCAAATGAAAATTTTTGCAAGGAAAATATTACTAACATTAATAACTCATATGAGAATACTAATAGATTGGACAGGGAAGAAAAGGGAAGAGGTAAACATGTTAGTAGAAAATGTCTAGATGGAAACTCAAAGAAAATAAAGAATAAGAAATACAGAAATAAGGTTCAGAGGCACATGAAACAAGGTGAAAAGCTCTAATATAGTTATAATCATAGATGGAGAGAAAAGAGATAATAGATCCAGTAAATGAAATATTATTACTGGCCACTACTTTTCTAAAATAGATAAAATACATCAAGTAATTGCTAACCTTAAAAATAAAACTGCTAGAGGATATCCAGATGGCTCAGTCAGTTAAGAGTTCAACTCTTGAATTCAGCTCCAGCCCCATACTAGGGTCTGAGTGGAGCTTGCTTGGGATTCTGTCTCTGCTCTCTCTGCCCCTCCTCCTCCCACTTGTACACATGGTCGCACTATCTCTCTCAAAATAGATAAATAAGCATTTAAAAAAATAAATAAAACTGCTAGTTATTTTACCAGCCCCCCACGCCCTGCCAAAAGTCAGGATTTGTTCAGGAATAGCAGAGAATTTCATTCTGGGACAAGCTATGACAAAACCATAGGCAAGTCCGGGGAGCGGGGGAGAAGGAATGCTCCTTTACAGAGGAAAAGGAGAAGTTGGTAGGGCTGATATAAATAAATCTGCTTTGGAATAAATTAATGGTTCAAAATATGATGGCTTTTTATTGGCTGAATTGTGACAGTCTCTCATTGGCTGGGCTGTTGCCAGGGTAGGAAAACCTTTCTTTCTTCTGCTAGGTGAGTAAAGTGGTCCCTTGCAGGGTCAGTTTCAATTGTGGACTTGTGGTAGGGTGTTAGGGCTCTCCCTCCTGGCCTCCCAAGTTCATTCTAAATGATACTGTTTTCACTAATCTTTACGTCATATAATCAAGAAACTCTGAGTACCATGCAAGACGTTAAAAAAATGCTTTTATGCTTTTATGCTGGGGTGCCTGGGTGGCTCAGTCAGTTAAGTGTCCAACTTCTGCTCAGGTCATGATCTCATGGTTCCTGGGTTCAAGCTGCACATTGGGCTCTGTGTAGATAGTTCGGAGCCTGGAGCCTGCATTGTAGTCTGTGTCTCCCTCTTTCTCTGTCCTCCCCCCACTTGCACCCTGTGTCTCAAAAATAAATAAACCTTTAAAAAAATTTTTTTAAAGCACACTAAATCATATTAAGGTTAAATAACTGAAAACCAAAGATAAGAAAAATTCCTTAAAAACAGCCAGAGGGAAAAAGACCCATTAATTTCATCAGACCAACAATCAAAAGAAAATACTACATAAACAGGTGTACATTAAAAACTCAATTAGTAGGGTACCTGGGTGGCTCAGTCGGTTAAGCATCTGACTTCGACTCAAGTCATGATCTCACTGATCGTGGGTTTGAGTCCCGCATTGGGCTCTGTGCTGACAGCTAGCTTAGAGCCTGAAGCCTGTTTTTGGATTCTGTGTCTCCCTCTCTCTCTGACCCTATTTTGCTCACGCTGTCTCTCTCTCTCTCAAAAATAAATAAAAATATTTTAAAAAATCAATTAGATTATCCTTTACACTTACAGAATAAATAAGAAGATACAAATAATTATCCAATAAATAAAGAAAATATAATTTCATAAATCACGTGTTTAGTAAACAAATCCTTACATAAACTGCTGTCTTAGTTCATTTAGGCTGCCATAACAAAATACCACAGATTGGTGATTTATACGCAACAAATATTTATTTCTTACAGTTCTGGAGACCAGAAGTTTGAGATAATCATGGTTGTGTTCTGGTGAATACCCTTTTCTGGATTGCGTTATGTTGACTTTTTGCTGTATTTTTACATAGTGGAGAGGATCTAGGAGTCAGGGAATTTCTTATATAATAACACTAATCCCACTTATTTTATACTATAGGTTATAGTCCAGTACTTTACTATGTATGTTGCTGCTTAAATTCGTCCAGCTTTGACCAGGGGTAATTTTTTTTGGTTGGTTCCTGTATCACTTTGACATTCCATCATCATTGTGATCTTCTTTTTATCTTATTTATTTATTTCTGCCATTATAAGATGCTCTATGATTGTCATATATTTTCTGTGTTAGTTCTAGAACTTTCCATTTCTCTAAGGACTATGCTTCTTTTTGTTGGAGGAATGGTTTTAATACCAAATAATGGTGTATTTGTAGCTACTTGGGTATCTTACTCTGCTTTGGCTTATACGATAAAATACCACAGACTGGATGATTTATAAAGAACAGAAATTTGTTTCCTATAGTTCTGGTGGCTAAAGTCTGCCAGCAATATGTAATGCCCTTTTTTAGGGAGTTGTTAACTATCAACTTCTCCCTATACCTTTACATAGTAGAAGGGGTTAGGTAACTGTCTGGGGTCTCTTTCTTTTCTTTTTTTTTTTAGGTTTTTAAAAATTTATTAAAAAGAATGAAAATATTCTCCATCTTATACTTCTAAAATACTACTTAGCAGAGATTTGCTTTTAAATGGAGAAGTATTAATTAAAAAATTCTCAAAATATATTTTCATTTTTCAGTGGGGGCCCTCATCAAGATAAAAAGCTTTGCACTGCAAAGGAAACAATCAAGAAAACTAATAGGCAACTGACGGAATGGGAAAAGATAGTTGCAAATTACATATCAGATAAAGGGCTAGTATCCAAAATGTACAAGGAACTCACCAAACTCCACACCCAAAAAATGAATAATCCAGTGAAGAAATGGGCAGAAGACATAAACAGACATTTCTCCAAAGAGGTCCACAGACACATGAAACGATGCTCAGCACCACTCATCATCAGGGAAAAGCATTGGGTGTTATATGGAAACCAATTTGACAATAAACTATTAAAAAAAAAAGGAAATACAAATCAAAACCACACTGAGATACCACCTCACCCAGTCAGAGTGGCTTAAATGGGGTCTCTTTCAAAATAACATTAATCCATAAGTTCTTATGAACTTCATAAGAACTTCATCCTCACAACTTGAGCACCCCCTAAATCTCCCACCTACTATCACCATCACATTGGGCATTAGAATTTCAACAAATGGTTTCTTGTGGAACACAAGCATTCAGTCCATAGCAACGAGAAACAGAAAGTTTCAAATATCATTAAGGGTATATATTAACAAAATTACAGTTTGTGGTATAAATAGTAATAAAAGTTTGGATGTTTCTTCTTGAGGTGAGGGGCAAGACAAAGACATACATTCCACCACCCTTATCCAATACCATGCTGGAGGTTGTATGCTGTGTTAAAAGACAAGGAAGATAAATAAAAGGCAAGAACAATAAAAATTGAAATGGTGGATATTTACAATTTGCAGATTGTTTACATAGAAGAACAAAATAATCTACAAACAAATGATTTGATTTTAGCAAGTCTTCTAACCTAAGGTCAATATAACATGTCAATTTCATTTCTACTACATTTTTATATACTATCAGCAAATAATTAGAAAATAAAATTTAAGAGGTAACTTAAAAATAATTTTATAACAGTACCAATACTATGAAATTAACTATGAATAAATCTAATTTAAAATGATAACATTAATGAGTAAAAGTTTAAAGAGTTAATTAAATGGAACCATATACTCTTAAATATATTGAACAATTCAATGCTTCTAAGATGTCAATCTCCTTTGCCTCAAAACTTGACCTATAGATTCAGTGCAATACAATCAATATGCAAGTATATTTTTCAGTCAGGATTCTAAAATCTATATAAAATAGGAAGAATGCCAAAGGCCAGAGCATTATAGATTAAATAAAAACAATATAACAAAGTTGGAGGATTTACACTGCTATATATCATTACTATTATGAAACATTAATTAAGTGTGGTTACTAGAATAAGGAAAACAGCAGGGCATTATAATAATAAAACAAGAGACAACCCATAAATTTTCATCCACATGATTTACAACAACAACAAAATGAGTGTAGTTCAGTAGAAAAAATAATGATAATCATTTCAATAAATAATGCTGTATCAGCTGTATAACTCTATGTATGTATGTATGTATATGTATGTATATGTATATATAAGTGTGTGTTTTACCTTGAAAATGAAACATATTCAATGCAATCCCCATCAAAGTGGCACCAAAATTCTTCTCAAAGTTAGAACAAGCTATCTTAAAGTTCATATGTTACCACAAAAAAAACCTGAATACCCAAAGTAATATTCAAGAAGAAAACCAAAACAGGAGGAATCACAATCCCAGACTTAAGCCTCAACTACAAAGCTGTCATCATCAAGGCAGTATGGTATTGGCACAAAAACAGACACATAGACCAATGGAATTGAATAGAGAACCCAGAACTGGGCCCACAAATATATGGCCAATTAATCTTTGACGAAGCAGGAATGAGTATCCAATGGAAAAAAGACAGCCTCTTCAACAGGCGGTGTTGGGAGAGCTGGACAGCAACATGTAGAAAAAGGAAATTAGACCATTTTCTTACACCATTCACAAAAAGAAACTCAAAATAGATAAAGGATCTGAATGTGAGACAGGAAACCATAAAAACCCTAGAGGAGAAAGCAGGAAATAGCCTCCTAGACCTCAATCGCAGCAATTTCCTCCTCAACACATCCCCGGAGAAAAGGGAATCAAGAACATAAATGAACTACTGGGACCTCATCATGATAAAAAGCTTCTGCAAGGCAAAGAAACAATCACAAAAACCAAAAGGCGACCGACAGAATGGGAAAAGATAGTGGCAAATGGCATATCAGATAAAGGGCTAGTATCCAAAATACACAAGGAGCTCACTAAACTCCATACACGAAAAATGAATAATCCAGTGAAGAAATGGGCAGAAGACCTGAATAGACGCTTCTCCAAAGAGGATATCCAGATGGCCAACAGGCACATGAAATGATGCTCAACATCACTCATCATCAAGGAAATACAAATCAAAACCACACTGAGATACCACCTCACACTGGTCAGAGTCGCTAAAATAAACAAATCAAGAGACTATAGATGCTGGCGAGGATGTGGAGAAACGGGCACCCTCCTACACTGTTGGTGGGAATGTAAACTGGTGCAGCCACTCTGGAAAACAGTGTGGAGGCTCCTCAAAAAACTATCGATAGAACTCCCCTATGACCCAGCAATAGCCCTGCTAGGAATTTACCCAAAGGCTACAAAAGTGCTGATGCATAGGAGCACATGTACCCCAATGTTCATAGCGGCACTTTCTACAATAGTCAAATCATGGAAAGAGCCTAAATGTCCATCACCTGATGAATGGATCAAGAAGATGTGGTTTATATATACAATGGAGTACTATATGGCAATGAGGAAGAATGAAATCTGGCCATTTGTAGCAACGTGGATGGACCTCGAGGGTGTCATGCTAAGTGAAATAAGTCAGGCAGAGATGGACAGATACCATATGTTTGCACTCATAGGTCTAACAGGAGAAACCTAACAGAAGACCATAGGGAGAGAAGGGGGACAGAGAGCTGGGGAGAGTGAGGGACACAAATCATGAGAGACTATTGAATACTGAAAACAAACCATGGACTGAAGGGGGAGGGGGAGAGAGGGGAGGGAGTGGTGGTCATGGTGGCGGGCACTTGTGGGGAGAAGCACTAGGTGTTATATGGAAACCAATTTGACAATAAACTATTAAAAATATATGCAAAAAAATGAAACATCAAAAAATAATAAGATTTTTAGAAGAAAACAGTGGAAAGTATCTTTATGACTTTACAGTAAGAAGGTTTCTCAGACAAGACAACAAAACCCCACAAAAACAAAAAACATCAACTATGAAAAAAAGAAGATGAATTTGATCTTATCAAAATCAAGAACCTCTATTTAACAAAGTACAATGATATGAGAATGAAAAAGGCAAGCCGCATACAGGGAGAAGATATTTACCATAAAATATTCAGCAAAGCATTCATATTTAAACCATTTAAAGAACTTTGACAAATGAATATGAACAATATTACTAATTCAATATAAAACCAGCAAAATATAGAATGAGTGAAATACTAAACAGATACTTCACTCCCCATTCACCATAATAACTAAATGCATATATTGCTCTTGGGAGTATTAAATGAGCACATAATTTTAGTTTTATGTGCACAATACTAACTACACGTACCAACTATATATACACAGTAGGCAGTACACAATAGATAGAGAGATAGAGATAGATAGATAGATAGATAGATAGATAGATAGATAGATAGATAATACGGCCCCAACAATTTTTAGGTTATACCTAAGAATAAAAAGTGATTATGCTTACTGAAAGGCAATAATATTTAGTGCAGCATTACTTATAATAGTATCCATTAATAGAAAAGTTAAATAGGTATTTATAAACAAGGAATGAAACACAATAATAAATAGTAAACTTTGCAACACATAACAGTGTGAATGAATAATATCGACATAAAATTGTTTGAAAAAGGTCATTTTTAAAGGTTGTATCCTGTGTGTTTCAGTTTGTATGACATTCAAAAACAGTGTTTCTCTGCTCACACGGTGCTTACTAGTGGTCATGTTTTGGGTGGTATAAACTAGGGAGAAGCACAAAAGTGTCTGCTGGCATGCTGGAGATATTCTATAGTTTATTCTAAATGATGACTACATTCATATATGCACATCTAAAATAATAAGGTTGTGCACTACAGATTTATAAGCTCTAGATTTGTTATGCTTTAATAAAACATAAATAAAAAGAAAAGAAAGATGTACAAGACAACTACAAAGTTGAAAAACATTACTGAAAAAAATTAAAGACCTAAATTGTTAGAGGAATATATCATAGTCTGGAAGTATATGACATAATATTGTAAAGATGTCAACTCTAAGTTGATATACAGATTCAATTAAATCGTAAACATCGTAGCAGGCCTTTTATGAAAATTTATAAGCTGAATCATATAAAGACATAAGTAAAACCAAGAACATCTTCAACAGAGTTTGAGGACTTACCCCACTGGAAATCAAGTCTTATTTTAAAACTACTGTAATTTAAAAAGTGTGAGATTCGCACATGGAGAGAGAAAAAAAAAAACTCTGAAGTTGCAGGGGACCAGCCCATGCACCAGAGTCTAAGGGTCTCTGAGTAGGGGGTTGGTGTCAGTGAAATATCTACAAGAAAGAACACAGACAACATGAATGGTGGAAGAGACCACACTTTACTGTGAAACTTGGTGTCTTATATACCACAGGTGATTACATCTTTCTTATAATGATTACATTGTTTGTAACTTATTAGGAATCACATGTTTCAGAAAGATCATTATTTTCACGGAAGAGAGAACAGAAAGTTAAAGACAGAAATGGAGTACAATACAGAAGATCAAAAAACATAATTTATCACTAAAAATACATCAGCTGCAGTCTTATTTTGCGCACATAGTGTAATATTAACTGAAGCTTATGACAAGGCTATTTTTCTTTAAAAGTTGAACAATAGTCTGTGAGTAAAGTGCCTCTAACTAGGGGGGGAAGTTTTAATCAGAAAATCTGCCCATATGCTGAAACCACAATTACTAAGTGGCATGAATAATAGGAGAACTAACCCCAGTCTCTGATCCACTTAGGTCAAGCAGTCAAGCGCACACATTTTCAAGCAGGGGAAGCAGGGTCCCTATAGGCCACACAGCACTGCACCCCAGTCTTTCAGGACCTTTGTTTTTTTGTCCTGATCCTCAAATGGGGGGAGGGCCAACCGTTATCCAGGGTAGCGCCTTCCTAGACAAGGCTAGGGACTTTGTGATTACATACGCTCCCCCTGGAGGCTTTGCCGTCACAGTAGAATCACCTCCGCAGGCTTTTTGGCTGGATGGGCCCCAACATGAAGTAACAAAATTATTTTAACAAAAAACACGCCAGAAATCTATATTTATCTGTCATTTACCTATATCTATTGTCTATATCTATCTATTATCTATCAATTTTTTTGATCCATCATTCTACCCTCTTTGCACTACATTATAATGGGGAGAGATGGCATTTCCTATGTACTTCACTAAATCCACATGGGAAAAGTAAATCATGAACCTAACCACATGTTATACACAGAAATAAATTCTGGATGGATTATCTATCTAAACATATATGATAAATAAATAGTTTATAAAGAGTAAAAGGACAAAAAATGATAATTTTAAATTCATAAAAATGAAGAATTTCTGTAGTAAAAACAGCATTAAAAAGTTGAATGAGCAAGTCAAGATTGGTAGAAAATATTTGAAATAAAAACACCCAGACATACCTAAAACATGTTTCCATTTTATTTAGTCACATGGTAACAAAAATAATTACAGTAATGATAAATGAGTAAAAAGATTAATAAGTGACATTTATTAAACATATACTTCAGAATCTAATCACACCAGGGTGAGTGGGTGGCCAGAGGTGTGGTGCTGCCCAGCACCGAGGCCCAGGGGTCACCGGAGCCTGCTGGAACCCATCCCCATCATATCCCCTTGCCCCCCACCCTGTCACCGGATGCTGTCCTTACTGCACAGGTGTATGGCACACATGAGAAAGTAACTTCTGTCTCAGGGCTTATTATGAAGTGGCAATGGCAGGCTTAATGAAGGCCATGCCCTTGATGTGGGAGCTACTTCAACAAACAAGCCAAAGTACACATGGTGGAGACTTCCAAATATCACCGAGTAGGGAAATAAAATAACCAAAGACACAACAAGAGTTCTGAGAGACGCCATTAAAAAAAAAAAAAAACTTCCTGGTCTGCCCCATCTATCGAAAGAAGGACATTACTCCCATTTGCAAGAGCCGAAGGAGAAAATACGGACTCCAGAAAGAAGACAACCTTAAAAGTACCTGAGTGGGGAGATTGGAAAACGGGCCAGCCCGAGACAGGCAGGGGAGGTGGGAGCCCCAGCTCAACATGGGGCAAGCGTGCGGAACCCCTGAGAGACAAAGGGAAGAGACAGAGAAACTGAACACGCTCATAGTACTGTCTCTGGGGAAGAGATAAAGAACGTTTAACCACACTCGGAGAGAGAAACTCTCACTCCACATATAACTGCTGGGTAGCCCAAATCCTGAACCTGGTGGCACAAGGCAAAGAACAGCTTCCAGCCCAGTGCCATCCTGGTGGGGAGTCGGCGGCCATGGTGGTGGCCCCAGGGGCGCTCACTTCGACCTCAGCTACAGGAGTGGGAGCACGCACCTCATTTCTGTGGCGCATCTTGCCTCCAGCATTGGCCGTGTGAATCCCAAATGCCGGGTGCCAACAGGGGAAAAATAGCTCCCATCCCAACACGATCCCAGCAGGGAGTTGGCAGTGGTGGAGGCCCTGCTCACGCTTCGGCTGCACGAGTGCACAGTTCATTTCCAGCAGAGCCCAGCGCCTGTGGCAGCAGCAGCATGAATCCCAGCTGGCCCCAAGAGAAACTCACCCCTCCCACAATGCTATCGCAATCCTGACTGGGGGCTGGGAGTCTGCAGCAGTGTCTGTGAGGGCGTGCACTACACCTCCTGCTGCGCACATCACCTCAGCAGCACACCTCCTCTCAGGCAGCAACAGGGGGGAAATCCTGGCCTAAGCCAAAAGAAACTGATCCCTCTCCCTAAGAAGACAGCCACCAAAGCAACACATCTCATCTGTGGTAGCATAAAAGTGCATGGACTAGGACTTTGAACCAAGGTGGGCCTGGAAAATACAACTTGGTTCAGCTGCAGCACAGGGAGATAATACACATTGGAGTGGCCTACAGTGCCTAGTTCCAGCAGAGCTTAGCGTCCCGTCATTCTACTCTCTGCAGCTACCAAGGCTGAGCCTCTGAGAGCAGCCTCTGAGACCTACCACACCAAACCATGCCTAACTGCAAGGGGGAGCTGCTGCTGTTTTTTTCTTTTTTCTTCTTTTTTCTTTTTTTGCCTTTTTTTTCTACTTACTTTTTATTATTATTAACCTTTTTACTTAATTTTTTTTTAAACTTTACTCCTTATTTTCCTTCCTCCTCTCTCCCTATTGTTTTTTTCTTTCTTGTAATCCAGATATATTATCCTGTATCTCATCCTTATCTCTCACCTCAACTGGTCATACACTTTTAGACTGTCCATTGTTGTCTCTGACCCCCGTTATTAGTTTTTTCTTCTCTTCTTTTCATCTCTTCCCTCTCCATTTTCTTTCTTTCCTTAACCCCTTTTAATTTGTTTGTTTGTTTGATTTGTCTATGTGTTTGTGTGCTTCTGTTCCCTCTGTGTTTGTCTGTCTGTTTTCCTTCTTAGGGCTTCACCAAGAAACAAGCCAAAATGTGCATGACAGCAAGTCCCAAATATCATTGAGTATGAAAATAACATATTCAAAGGAACAAAAGAGAGACACCATTAAAAGAATATTTCCTGAAACGACAGGCCCTGGACAGTCAATAAGCCTCCTTTAACAGAGCAATACTAACAGGTGCACAGTGCACAACCAGGTTTTAAAGCTGACAAAAGACAGAAAAGTAGCAAAAATGACAAAACGAAGGAACTCTCCCCTGAAGAACCTCCAGGAAGAAGTCACAACCACAGAACTGCTCAAGGCAGATCTAGACAACATACTGGATGAAGAATTTAAAAAATTTGTCATAAAATTAATCGCTGGGGTTGAAAAAAGCATCAAAGAAGCAACTGAGACAATGACTAGGCACTTTGAAAATAAGTGTGATGAGTTAAAAAAGGCAATAAATGAGGTAAATAACAAAATTGAAGCAGCCACCTCAAGGATTGACGAGGTAGAGAGAAGAATAGGTGAATTAGAAGATATAGTTATAGCAAAAGAGGAAGCTGAAAATAAGAGAGAGGAATTGATCCATGATCTGGAAAGGAGAATTCGAGACCTAAATGATACAATCAAATGGAACAACATCCGTATCATAGGAATTTCTGAAGAGGAAGTCAGAGAGAAAGATCCTGAAGGGATACTAGACCAAATTATAATTTCCCAAATCTGGGAAAAGAAACAGTTATTCAAATTCAAGAGGCACGAAGAACCCCCTTAAGACATAATTTGAATCAACCTTTGGTACAACATATCATAGTGAAACTGGCAAAATATAAAGATAAAGAGAGAATTCTGAAAGCAGCTAGAGAGAAAAGGGCCCTCACATACAAAGGGAAACTTATCAGAGTGGTTACAGACCTATCTAATGAAAGTTGGCAGGCCAGGAAGGAATGGCAGGAAATCTTCAATGTGATGAACAGAAAGAACATGCAGCCAAGAATCCTTTATCCAGCAAGCCTGTCATTCAAAATAGAAGGAGAGATAAAAGTGTTTCCAAATAAACAAAAATTGAGAGAATTCATGACCACCAAACCAGCCCTACAGGAAATCCTAAGAGGGACTCTAAAAGGGAAAAGTTGCAAAGAATACAAGGTGCCAGAGACACCGCTATAAACATGAATTCTAGGGAGAACACAATGACTCTAAACCCACATTTTTCAATAATAACACTGAATGTAAATGGACTGAATGCTCCAACCAAATGACACAGAGTAGCAGAACGGGTAAAAAAACAAAGCCCATCTATTTGCTGTCTACAAGAGACTCATTTTCGACCTGAAGATACCTTCAGGTTGAAAGTAAAGGGATGGAGAAATATCTATCACGCAACTGGAAGTCAAAAGAAAGGCGGAGTAGCCATACTTATATCAGACAAACTGGACTTTAAAGTAAAGGCAGTAACAAGAGATGAAGGAAGACATTATATAATAATTACAGGGTCTTTCCATCAGGAAGAACTAACAATTATAAATATCTATGCACCAAATTCGGAGCACCCAAATACATAGAGCAATTAATCACAGACAGAAACAATCTTATTGACAAAAATGTGCTAATTGCAGGGTACTCTAATACTCCACTGACAGCAATGGATAGATCAACCAAACAAAATCACTAAGGAAACAATGGACCTGATTGACACATTGGAACAGATGGAACTGATAGATATATTTAGAACTCTACATCCGGAAGTTAGGAAATTCACCTTCTTTTTGAATGCACATGGCACATTATCCAAATAGATCACATACTGGGCATAAAGCAGCCCTTCATAAGTATAAACGAATAGAGATCATACCATGTACACTTCCAGATCACAATGCTATGAAACTTGAAATTAACCACAATAAAAGTCTGGAAACCTCCAAAAATGTGGAGGTTAAAAACCGCCCTACTAAAGAATGATTGGGCTAATCAGACAATTAAAGAAGAAATTAAAAAATATATGGACACAAATGAAAATGAAAATAAAGCAATCCCAAATCTCTGGGACACAGCAAAAGCAGTCCTAAGAGGAAAGTATATTGCAATCCAGGTCAATCTCAACAAACTAGAAAAAAACAGAAATTCAAAGTCTAACAGAGCACCTAGTGGAACTAGAAGGAAAGTAGCAAGAGCACCCCAAACCCAGCAGAAGAAAAGAAATCATAAAGATCAGGGCAGAAATAAACAATATAGAAACCAAAAAACAAAACAAAACAAAAAAACAGAAAAAAACAGTCTAGCAGATCAATGAAACCAACAGTTGGTTCTTTGAAACAATAAACAAAATTGATAAACCTCTAGCCAGGCTCCTCAGAAAGAAAAGAGAAAGCTCCCAGATAGACAAAATCATGAATGAAAAAGGATCTATCAAAACCAATCTCTTAGAAATACAAACAACCATCAGAGATTGCTATAAAAAATTGTATGCCAACAAACTGGACAACCTGGAAGAAATGGACAAATTCCTAAATGCACATGCACTGCCAAAATTCAAACGGGAAGAGATAGAAAGCAGAATAGATTAATAACCAGTGAAAAAATTGAATCCATTATCAAAAATCTCCCAATGAATAAGAGCCCAGGGCCAGATGGCTTCCCAGGGGAATTCTACCACACATTTAAAGCAGAACTCATACCCATTCTTCTCAAACTATTCCAAAAAATAGAAATAGAAGGAAAGCTTCCAAACTCATTCTACGAAGCCAGCATCACCTTGATACACAAACCAGAGAGAGACCCAGCAAAAAAAGAGAACTACAGACCAATATCCTTAATGAATACAGATGCAAAAATACTCAGTAAGATACTAGCAAATCGAATTCAATAGCATACAAAAAGAATTATCCATCATGATCAAGTGGGATTCATTTTTGGGTTACAGGGCTGTTTTAATATTCACAAATCCATCAATGTGATCCATCACATTAACAAAAGGAAGGATAAAAACCATATGATCCTGTCGATAGATGCAGAAAAAGCATTTGACAAAGCACAGCACACTTTCTTAATAAAAACCCTTGAGAAATTCAGAATAGAAGAAACTTACCTAAACATTATAAAAGCAGTTTATGAAAAACCCACAGCTAATATGATCCTCAATGGGGAAAAACTGAGAGCTTTCCCCCTGAGATCAGGAACATGACAGGGGTGTCCACTCTCACCACTGTTGTTTAACATAGTGCTGTACATCCTAGCATCAGCAATCAGACAACAAAAGGAAATAAAAGACACCAGAATTGGCAAAGAAGAAGTCAAACTTTCACTTTTTGCAGATGACATGATACTCTACATGGAAAACCCGGCAGATTCCACCAGAAGCCTTCTAGAACTGATCAATGAATTCAGTAAAGTTGCAGGGTACAAAATCAATGTACATAAATCAGTTTCATTCTTATACAGTAAAAATGAAGCAGCGGAAAGAGAAATCAGGAAATGGATCCCATTCATGATTGCACGAAAAACCATAAAATACCTAGGAGTAAACCTAACAAAGGATGTAAAAGACCTATATGATGGAAACTACATAAAACTTATGAAAGAGGTTGAAGA
The DNA here is from genome assembly GCA_004023785.1 of Mungos mungo. Lineage (NCBI taxonomy): Eukaryota > Metazoa > Chordata > Mammalia > Carnivora > Herpestidae > Mungos > Mungos mungo. The sequence goes on from PISW01006494.1 coordinate 64,172, forward strand.
AGACACCAAGAAATGGAAAAACATTTCCTGTTCATGGATTGGAAGAATAAACATTGTGAAAATGTCATTACTACCCAAAGCAATCTACACATTCAATGCAATCCCCATCAAAATGGCATCAATTTTCTTCTCAAAGCTAGAACAAACTATCCTCAAATTCATATGGAACCACAAAAGACCCCAAATAGCCAAAGTTATATTGAAGAGGAAAACCAAAACGGGAGGCATCACAATCCCAGACTTTAACCTCTACTACAAAGCTGTCATCATCAAGACAATATGGTATTGGCACAAAAACAGACACATAGTGTCGGGGACTGCCATGTTTCTGTCTGCCTCAAGGCAAGGATTATCACTCTGCAGAGTGAGCCAGTAAACAAGATTTGCATCTGGAAGCTGGAGATGGCAAAATTCCTTGGCGTCAGTCATGCTGCGCCAGACTAGAGGGCCAAGGTGCATAAAAGATCAAATACCTATTCAGTGTTAGCCCTCCCTCCCCCAGCATTTGCTGAAGGCAATGTTGGGGCACTTTTTGATATGCATTTGACTCTGTTTACCTGGTATCTGATGTAAGTCAGTTACCTGTTTCTCCCCGCCCTGTAAAACCTATATAAATGACAGCTTTCTAATAAACTCTCTCTCTCTCTGCCTGATCAGAAACCGTGAGTTGTGTCCTTGTTTGTTGTGTCTCCTCTGCCCCTTTTTCTCTCCCTCCCTCGGGAGAAATACCCGCGTAATTTCTCTGCCCAGCCGGCAGCCGGCCGGCCGCCGGTCGGGGTGGGATGGAGGCACACCCAGAGCCGGCGCAAGCATGGGCGTGCTGGGGCCTGGAGAGTCCTGTGCTGCCGCAGCCCGGAGTAAATTACAGTTGGACGGCCGGACTTGCGATTTCTGGGTCCCGCGATTTTTAGACTCCCTCGGGATACAACTATGACAAGTGGTTTAGCGTTCCGCAGCCACTCTGGGGCTTTGGGTTAGGGACCTAGAGCACCGTTCCTGGGACCGGGCATCGGTTTTAGACAACATAGACCAATGGAATAGAATAGAGAACCCAGAATTGGGCCCACAAACATATGGCCAATTAATTTTTGAAAAAGTAGGAGAGAGTATGTGATGGAAAAAAGACTGCCTCTTTAGCAGGTGGTGCTGGGAGAACTGGACAGCAGCATGCAGAAGAATGAAACTAGACCACGTTCTTACACCATACACAAAAATTAACTCAAAATGGTTGAAGGACCTGGATGTGAGACAGGAAACCATTAAAACCTTTGAAAAGAAAGTAGGAAACAACCTCCTTGACCTCAGCTGCAGCAATTTCCTACTCGACTCATCCCCTAAGGCAAGGGAAATGAAAGCAAAACTGAACTCTAGGGACCTCATCAAGATAAAAAGCTTCTGCAAGGCAAAGGAAACAATCAAGAAACTAATAGGCAACCAATAGATTGAGAAAGATAGTTGCCAATGACATATCAGATAAAGGGCTAGTATCCAAAATCTACAAGGAACTCACAAATCTTCACACCCGCAAAACAAATAACCCAGTGAAGAACTGGACAGAAGACATAAACAGACACTTCTCCAAAGAGGACATCCAGATGGCCTACAGGCATATGAAACGATGCTCAACATCACTCATCATCAGGGAAACACAAATCAAAACCACACTGAGATACCACCTCACACCAGTTAGAGTGGTTGAAATGAACAAATCAAGAGACTATAGATGCTGGCGAGGGTGTGGAGAGACAGGCACCCTCCTACACTGCTGGTGGGTATGTAAACTGGTGCAGGGGCTCAGGAAAACAGTGTGGAGATTCCTCGAAAATCTATCCATCGAACTCCCTTTTGACCCAGGAATAGCACTGCTAGGGATTTACCCAAGGGATAAGAAATGCTGATGCATAGGAGCACATGTACCCCAGTGTTCATAGCAGCACTGTCAACAATAGCCAAAACATGGAAAGAGCCTAAATGTCCATCACCTGATAAGTGGATCAAGAAGATGTGGTATATTTATACAATGGAGTATTACATGGCAATGAGAAAGAATGAAATATGGCCACTTGTAGGAAAGTGGATGGACCTTGAGGGTGTCATGCTATGTGAAATAAGTCAGGCAGAGAAGGACAGAAACCGTATGTTTGCACTCATAGGTCTAACAGGAGAACAGGAGAAATCTAATGGAGGACCAGTGGGAGGGGAAGGGGGAAAGAGAGTTGGGGAGCGAGAGGGAAGCAAACCTTGAGAGACTATTGAATACTGAAAACGAACTGAAGGTTGAAGGGGGAGAGGGGAAAAGAGGTGGTGATAATGGAGGAGGACACTTGTGGGGAAGAGCACTGGGTGTTGTATGGAAACTAATTTGACAATAAACTACTTAAAAAATAAAATAAAATAAATATAACATAAGAAAAAGGCAAAAAAAAAAAAACCTTCCTGAATGGACAGGCCTGGGGCAGTCAATGAGCTTTCTTTAATATAGCAATAGTCACAGGGGCAGAGTGCATAATGAACTCTTAAAACTGACAAGAGACAGAAACCTAGGAAACTAATGAAATTCTAGGAAGAAGTCACAGCCACAGAACTACTCAAAACAGATACAAGCAGCATAACGGAGCAAGAATTTAGAACAATTGTCCTGAAATTAATCACTGGGCTTGTGAAAAGTATGGAAATCTTCAGAGAAGCTATTGACACATGAGGAGGGACCTCAAAAATAGCTGTAACGAGGTAAATAATGCTAAAAATGAGGTGCATAATACAGTGGAAGTGGTGAATTAAAAGACACAGTTATAGAAAAAGATGAAGCCAAATAAAAGAGAAAAAAATTGATCTAGGAGTATGAAAGGAGAATTTGAAACCTGAGGGATAGAATCAAACAGAACAATATCTGTATCATAAATATTCCTGAAGAAGACCAAGAAAAAGGTCCTGAAGGGTTACTTGATTAAAGTATAGCCAAGAACTTCCCCAATCTGGGGAAGGAAATAGACATTGAAATCCAAGAGGCACAGAGAACTCCCCTCAGATGTAACTTGAATCAACCTTTGGCATGACATACCATAGTGAAATTGGCAAAATAGAAGGACAAAGAGAATTCTGAAAGCAGCTAGGGATAAAAAGGCCCTAACATACAAAGGGAAACCTAAAAGAGTGGGTACAGACCTATCTAATGAATCTTGGCAGGCCAGGAAGGAATGGCAGGATATATTCAATGTGATGAACATAAACACCATGCAGGCAAGATTCCTTTATCTAGCAAGGCTATCATTCCAAATAAAAGGAGAGATAAAGATTTCCCCAGAAAAACAAAAATTGAGAGAATTCATGAACACCAAACCAGTCCTACAAGAAATCCTAAGAGAGACTCTGTGTTGGAAATGTTGCAAGGAATACAAGGTACTAGACACACCACTACAAGCATGAACCCTACAGAGAACACAATGAATCTAAACCCATATTTTTCAATAATAACACTGAATATAAATGGACTAAATGCTCCAATCATAAGACGTAGGTAGCAGAATAGATTTTTAAAAAATCCATTTGCTGCTTACAAGAGACTCATTTTAGACCTGAAGACACCTTCAGATTGAAAGTAAAGTAATGAAGAAATATCTATCATGCGACTGGAAGTCAAAAGAAAGCCAGAGTAGCCATACTTATTTCGGACAAACTGGACTTTAAAGTAAAGGCAGTAACAAAAGACGAAGAAGGACATTATATAATAATTACAGGATCTCTCCATCAGGAAGAGCTAACAATTATAAACATCAATGTACCAGACTCAGAAGGACCCAAATACATAAAATAATTATCACAAAAAAAAATCTGATGGATAAGAATGCACTAACTGCATGGGAATTTTAATACTCCACTGACAGCTATGGATAGATCAACCAGGTAGAATATCACTAAAGAAGCAATGGACCTGGGAACAACACATTGGAACAGATGGATATGACAGAAATATTTAGAACTCGACATCTTGAGTCTAGGGAATTCACTTTCTTCTCAAGAGCACATGGCACATTTTCCAAAATAGATCACATGCTGAATGTAGATCACATGCTGGGTCATAAAGCAGCCCTCCATAAATATAAATAAATTGAGATCATACCATGCACACTTTCAGATCACAATGCTTTGAGATTTGAAATCAATCACAGGAAAAAGTCTGGAAAACTTCCAAACACATGGTGGTTAAAAACTACCCCACTAAAAATGATTGGGCCAATCAGGCAATTAGAGAAGAACATAAAAAATATATGGAAACGAATGAAAATAAAAATACAGCAATTCAAACTTTCTGGGATGCAGCAAAGGCTGTCCTATAGAGGAAACTATATTGCAATCCAGACCTATTGCAAGAAACTAGAAAAAGCACAAATTCGAAATCTAACAGAGCAACTAAAGGAACTAGAAGAGTAGCAGCAAGAGCACACCAAACCTAGCAGAAAGAGAGAAATAATAAAGATTAGTGCAGAAATAAATAATATAAAATAAAAATAAAACCGTTTGAACAGATCAATGAAACCAAGAGTTGCTTTTTTGAAAAAATAAACAAAATTGTTAAACCTCTAGCCAGGCTCCTCAGAAAGAAAAGAGAGAACACCCAAATAGACAAAACCACAAATGAAAATCACTAATCCCTCAGAAATACAAGCAATCATCAGGGAATACTATGAAAAATTGTATGCCAACAAACCGGACAACCTAGAAGAAACAGACAAATTTCTAAATACACATGCACTACCAAAATTCAAACTGGAAGAGATAGAAAATCTGAACAGACCTATAACTAGTGAATAAATCAAATCTCCCAATGAATAATAGCCTGGGGCCAGATGGCTCTCCTGGGGAATTCTACCAGACATTTAAAACTGAGTTAATACCCATTCTTCTCAAGCTATTTCAAACAATAGAAATAGAAGGAAAACTTCCAGACTCATTATATGAAGCCAGCATCACATTGATTTCCAATCAAGACAGAGACCCAACAAAAAAGAGAGCTACAGGCCAATATCCTTCATGAATACAGATGGAAAAATCCTCAACAAGTTACTAGCAAATTGATTTCAACAGCATATAAAAAGATTTATCCACTATGATCAAGTGGGATTCATTCCAGTGTTACAGGGCTGGTTCAGTATTGGTAAATCCATCAATGTGATACATCACATTAACAAAAGAAGAGATAAAAGCCATATGATCCTTTGTTGATAGATGGAGAAAAAGCACTTGACAACATAGAGCATCTTTCTTAATAAAAATCTTAAAGAAAGTCGGGATAGAAGGAACTTACTTAAACATCATAAAAGCCATTTATGAAAAACCCACAGCTAATATTATCCTCAATGGTGAAAAACTGAGAGCTCTCCCCCTGAGATCAGGAAAACGACAAGGATGTCCACTCTCGACACTGTTGTTTAACATAGTGCTGGATATCCTAGTATCAGCAATCAGACAACAAAAGGAAATAAAAGCCATCATAATTGGCAAAGATGAACTCAAACTTTTACTTTTTGCAGATGACATGATTCTTTACATGGAAAATGGGACCAACTCCACCAGAAGCCTACTAGAACTGATCCATGAATTCAGCAAAGTTGCAGGGTACAAAATCAACGTACAGAAATTGGTTGCATTTTTATACACCAATAGTGAAGCAACAGAAAAAGAAATCAAGAATCTTATTGCATCCACAATTGCACCAAATATCTAGGAATAAACCTTACTGAAGATGTAAAAGAACTGTAGGATGAAAACTATAGAAAACTTATAAAGGGTATTGAAGAAGACACAAAGAAATGGAAAAACATTCGGTGCTCATGGATTGGAAGAATAAATATTGTTAAAATGTCATTATTACCCAAACAATCTACACATTCAATGCAATCCCCATCAAAATTGAACCAGCTTTCTTCTCAAAGCTAGAACAAACTATTCTCAAATTCATATGGAACCACAAAAGGCCTGAATAGATAACGTTCTATTGAAAAAGGAAACCATCCCATCACAATCCCATCTTTAGTCTCTACTACAAACCTGTCACCATCAAGACAGTATGGTATTTCCACAAAAACAGACACGGTGACCAATGAAAAAGAATCGAGAACCCAGAACTGAACCAACAACTGTATGGCTAATTAATCTTTGACAAAGCAGGAAAGAGAATCAAATGGAAAGGAAGCTTCCTTAACAGGAGGTGCTTCGGAAACTGGACAGCGACATGCAGAAGAGTGACACTGGACCACTTTATTACACAATAAACTCAAAATGCATGAAGGACCTGAATGCAAAACAGGAAACTATCAAAACCCCAGCGGAGAAAGCAGGAAACAGCATCCTTGACTTCAACTGCAGCAATTTCATACTCGACATATCCCCAAAGGCAAGGGAATTAAGTGTAAAAATGAAGAATTGGGACCTCATCAAGATAAAAATCTTCTGCACTGCAAAGGATACAATCAAGAAAACTAATAGGCAACTGACAGAATGGAAAAAGATAGTTGCCAATGGCATATCAGATAAAGGGCTAGTATGCAAAATCTACAAGGAACTCACCAAAGTCCATTCCTGAAAAATGAATAGTCCAATGAAGAAATGGGCAGAAGACATGAATAGACACTTCTCCAAAGTGGACATCCAGATGGCCAACAGACACATGAAACGTTGCTCAGCATTACTCATCATCAGGGAAATACAAATCACACCACCTCACACCAGTCAGAGTGGTTAAAATGAACAAATCAAGAGACTATAGATGCTGGCGAGGGTGTGGAGAAACAGACACCCTCCTACACTGTTGGTGGGAATGTAAACTGATGCAGCCATTATGGAAACCATTGTGGATGTTCCTCAAAAAATTATCGGTAGTACTCCTCTATGATCCAGCAATAACACTGTTAGAGATTTACCCAAGGGATGCAAAAGTGTTAATGCATAGGGGCACATGTGCCCCAATGTTCATAGTGGCACTTTCAACAATAGCCATATCATGGAAAGAGCCTCAATGTCCATAAAGTGATGAGCCTATCAATAAGATGTGGTTTATATATACAATGGAACTCTACATGGCAATGATAAAAAATGAAATCTGGCCATTCGTGGCAACGTGGATGGACCTCGAAGGTGTCATGCTAAGTGAAATAAGTCAGGCAGAGAAGGACAGATACCATATGTTTTCACTCATAAGTATAACAGAAGAAACTTAACAGAGGACCATCAGGAGGGAAAGGGAGGAAAAAAAGTAAGGATGGCAGGGGGGAAATCATGAAAGACTCTTGAATGCTGAAAACAAACTGAGGCCTGAAGAGGGGGGGAAGGGGAAGTGGGCTCAGGGACATGGAGGAGGGCACTTGTGGGGAAGAGCACTGGGTGTTGTATGAAACCAACTTGACAACAAACTATTAAATAAATAAGTAAATAAATAAATAAATAAATAAATAAATAAATAAATAAATCTCAATGTATAAATTCTGTAGAAATAAAAGAGAATCTAATCTAAATATCTTAATGTATTCTTTCTTTTAACCTTGCTGAAAGCCTTATAAAGTGGTCCTGTTGTTGTTGTTGTTGTTGTTGTTGTTGTTGTTGTTTTAATTTCCCAGTTAGGAAACCAAATCAGGGTATATTAAGATATTTTTCTAAGATCACATGAAATGATGGCTTTTGAATGTATGTGAAGTCCTCTTCTTGTTTCTCACTGGAGAGCCCTCTTCAGCTCTGTGATGCACTCACATCTGTTTATATGTAGAACACTTAGTAAAAGGATCAGCACTATACCCCATAGTGTTTTCTTTAAAATTTAAAGACATTCACAAATGAGTTGCTTATTTTTTAGAAGTTGGGAGTTTAAGGCACAAAAATTGTCTTTCATTTGCGGAGGTTTATCCTAATGTTTCTCATGCTACTGCACATTCAGACTTTCAAGACTGTAGGCTTCTGGATTTTATTAGGATTTATATTAATTTTATTAGCATATATCCAACATACCTGAAGGTGATGCCATGAGGGAAATTAAGTCAAACTGTCTTTGTTGTGTGGTTCTCAAGAGTGTTCAACTCTATCCAATGGAGACAAATGGTACTAAGAGACTCCAGAAAATAGCAGTAACTTAGAGTTCCTGTCTAATCATTGTAAGTAAATTTGGGTATTCCTACCCCAGTATATTAACCACACTATGTGACTTCTTCGAAAATCGACAGGAGGAATATTCACAGGAAGATCTCATGTAGACACAGGGTCATTCCTTTTATATACTTGGATTCTTCTTCATTATGTGGACCTGAGCCTAATCTAAGAAATGAGCAACAGTCTATAACAGTCATATATCTGTTTTCCAGGCCCAGAGATTTTATTATATATTACTATTATTGACATATAATTGACATACAATGTTATATTATTTTAGGTGTACAACATATTTATTTAACAAATCTATATGTTACTCAATGCTCACTACTCTAAGTGTAGCCACCATACAATATAATTGACAGTATTTCCAATGTTGTGCTTTTTATTTCCATGATTTATTTATTTTATAACTAGAAGTTTGTACCTGTTAGTCCCCTTTATCTATTCGACCCATTCTCCTACCCAGCTCCCCTCTGGAAACCAATCAGCTTGTTCTGTGCACTTACATTAAAAGGGGTTCACACCACCACCAGCACCTGGCCAGGGAAATAGGCTTTGTCCTTGCAGGCCACAGACTCCCTTATCCACTTAGAGATACCAAATAACACAGTTTGGAGAAACCCTCAGTAGCATCTTTAGGGATTAGTGGGAAATCCAAGAGCATAAGACACACCAATAAACCAAAAGAACCTGGCAAAGTCTGAAAATTAGACTGTCATTGGAACCAACCCTTCCAAATTCGGTAACAACTGGCATGTTAAGCCTAAAAGGTAAATGCCTATTTTTAAAAATTAAATATGATCCAGGTCTTCTAAAATAATATAAAAATGTGCAAGATATAGGAAAATAAGAAATTAAAAACAAAAACAACTGGTTAAAGACAAAAAACAACTGATGCCAACACTGATTGAATGAATCAAATGCTGGAAATATCTGACAGTAATTTGCATAAAAATGATTCAAGAGGGGTGCCTAGGTGTCTCAGTCAGTTAAGCGTCAGACTTTGGCTCAGGTCACAATCTCATGGTTCGTTGGAGCCCTGCGTCGGGCTCTATGCTGATAGCTAGCTCAGAGCCTGGAGTCTGTCTTCAGACTCTGTATCTCCATATCTCTGTAACCTTCCCCTGCTCACGCTGTCTCTCTTGGTCTCTCAAAAATAAATTAAAAAAACATATTAAAATAAAAAAATGATTCAAGAAACAATAAACAGGGGCACCTGGGTGGCTCAGTTGGTTGAGTGACACACTCTTGGTTTCAGCTCAGATCATGATCTCATGGTTCAGTTAATGGGATAGAGTTCCACGTGGTGCTCCACACTGACAGTGCAGAGCTTGCTTAGGATTCTCTCTGCCCCTCCCCCCTCTCAAAATAAATACAAAAAGGAAGGGAAGGGCACCTGTGTGGCTCAGTCAGCTAAGCTTGGGCTTTCACTCAGGTCATGATCTCACGATTCATTAGTTCAAGCCGTGCACTGGGCTCTCTGCTGTCATCACAGAGCCTGCTTTGGATCCTCTCTCTCTCTCCCTCTCTCTCTGCCCCTCCCCAACTTGTGCGCTCTCTCTCTCTCTCTCTCTCTCTCTCTCTCTCTCTCTCTCTCTCTCTCTCTCTCTCATACACACACACACACACACACACACACACACACACACACTCTGTCTCTCTCCCTCTGTATCTCTCTCTCTCTCTCTCCCAAAAATAATCATTTGGGGCACCTGTGTGGCTCAATTGGTTGAGCACCCGACTCTTGATTTTGGCTCAGTTCATGATCTTACATTTGGTGGGTTTGAGCCCCATGTCAGGTTCTGTGCTGACAGTGCTGAGCCTGCTTGAAATCCTGTCTCTCCCTCTCTCTGCCCCTCAACAACTTGTGCTCTCTCTCTTTCAAAATAAATAAACTTTAAAATCAAGGAAGGAAAGAAAGAAGGAAAAAGAGAAAGAAAGGAAGAAAGGAAGAAAGGAAGAAAGAAAGAAAGAAAGAAAGAAAGAAAGAAAGAAAGAAAGATAGAAAGAAAGAAAAGGAGAGGAGAGGGAAGGAAAGGAAAGGAGAGGAAGCAAGCAATAAACATTATCTTGAAGAAAATGAAAATATAAAAATACCAGCAAAAGAATAGAAGTTATGAGCAAACAATGAAAGGGCATTATGGAACAGAAAAATACAATGATTAAAAAAAAGCTTGCCAGGTGGCTTCAATAAAAGCATGAAGATGATAGAAGATATAATTAGTAAATTTGAGGGCATGAAATAGAATGTGTCTAATCTGAACAACAGAGAAAATATATGGAAAATAACGAACAGAACCTCAATGATGTGTGGGACAGTAGCAAAACACTCAACATTCTTATTGTCATAATCTCAGAGGGAGAGAAAAAAGAAATGACATGAAAGAGCATTTAGAGAAATAATGGCTAAAATTTTCTCATATTCAGTGAAAGAAATAATCCCATAGATATAAGAAACTTATTGTCTTTCAAATAAGACAAATTAAACAAAATCCACACCAGGACACATAATAATTAAACTTCTGAAAACTAAGGACATAAAAAATATTGAAAGCAGGCAGAAAGAAATGACACAGTACGTATAGGGAAATGCCAGTTTGAATGACAGTGGGATTTTTATCCCAACCATGAAAGTAGGAGGGTAGTGGAACATTTTCCAAGTGCTACAAGAAATTATTTGGTTTTTTGTTTTGCTTTTTTAAAAAAAATGCTTATTTACGTGTGCGTGTGTGTGTGTATGAGAGAGAGAAAGAGAGAGAGAGAGAGAGAGAGAGAGAGAGAGAGAGAGAGAGAGAGAGAGAGAGAGAGAGAGAGAGAGAGAGAGAGAGAGAGAGAGAGAGAGAGAGAGAGAGAGAGAGAGAGAGAGAGAGAGAGAGAGAGAGAGAGAGAGAGAGAGAGAGAGAGAGAGAGAATGAGCTGGGGAGGGGCAAAGAGAGAGGGGGCAGAGGATCCAAAGCAGGCTCTGTGCTGACAGCAGAGAGCCCTATGCAGAGCTTGAACTCATAAAACATAAGATCATGACCTGAGCAGAAATCAAGAGTCAGATGCTTAACTGACTGAGCCACCCAGGAGCTCCCAAGAAATGAATTGTGAACCATGAACTTTATAAACTGATGAAACCATTCTTCAGGAAATGAATATTACTTATCAATAGAGATAAACTATTGATCATGTCTTCTTCCCATTTCTTCACTGGGTTATTTGTTTTGCGGGTGTGAAGTTTGGTGAGTTCCTTGTATATTTTAGATACTAGCCCTTTATCTGATATGTCATTTGCAACTATCTTTTCCCATTCTGTCGGTTGCCTATTAGTTTTCTTGATTGTTTCCTTTGCAGTGCAGAAGCTTTTTATCTTGATGAAGTCCCAAGAGTTTAGTTTTGCTTTCATTTCCCTTGCCTTTGGGGATGAGTCGAGTAGGAAATTACTGCGGTTGAGGTCTAGGAGGTTTTTTTCCTATTTTCTCCTCGAGTGTTTTGATGGTTTCCTGTCTCACGTTCAAGTCCTTCAGCCATTTTGAGTTAACTTTTGTGTATGGTGTAAGAAAGTGGTCTAGTTTCATTCTTCTGCATGTTGCTGTCCAGTTCTCCCAGCACCACCTGCTAAAGAGGCAGTCTTTTTTCCATCACATACTCTCTCCTACTTTTTCAAAAATTAATTGGCCATATGTTTGTGGGCCCAATTCTGGGTTCTCTATTCTATTCCATTGGTCTATGTGTCTGTTTTTATGACCATACCATACTGTCTTGATGATGACAGCATTGTCGTAGAGGCTGAACTCTGGGATTGTGATGCCTCCCATTTTGGTTTTCTTCTTCAATGTAACTTTGGCTATTCGGGGTCTTTTGTGGTTCCAAACGAATTTGAGGATAGTTTGTTCTAGCTTTGAGAAGAATGTTGGTGCAATTTTGATGGGGATTGCATTGATTGCTTTGGGTAGTAATGATATTTTCACAATGTTTATTCTTCCAATTCATGAACAGGGAATGTTTTTCCATTCTTGGTGTCTTCTTCAATCTCTTTCATAAGTTTTCTATAGTTTTCATCATATAGGTGTGGAGGGCCAGCCCATGCACCCCAGTCGAACGGTCCCCGAGTAGGTGGTTGGTGTCGGTGAAATATCTATAGGAAGGAAGACAGACAACATGAATGGTGGTAAAACCACACTTTACTAAGAAAGTCAGTGTCTTTTATGTCATAGGGATTTTACACATTTTTTTTTCTCTTTAATGATTACAAAGCTTATGGTCCTTGAGAGAGTAAAAACATGCCCTGGGAAGGATCTTTTTTTTTTTTTTTATCACACAAAAAAAGAGAACAGCTGTGAAAACAAAAGTAAAAAAAAACAGGAATGAGGGAGTCTGTCTCTCAAAGAATCTTTTCTTCAAGGTCCTTTAGCAGTTATGTCTGGGCAAGACGCTTATCATTCAAGGGGTTAATTTTAGACAGAGGATTGTTTTTGCCCCAACAGCAGGCAATGAACTGGGAACAGAAATAAAGAAAGGGAAAGCAGGTGCCACTAACTGACCCAAGTTGATTCAAAACTTAAAGGTATATGCCTTCATTGCTTTGGCAAAGCAATGAGAAAAATCCCAAATTTTTCTCCTGTGCCCCGGAGACATAGCATCCATAGTCGCTTATGTAGATTCTCCTGTGTTCCTGAGGTCTGGCCATCAAAGGTCGCTCTGCGGGAGGTTTTTTGGCCTGCTGGGTCCCAACATATAGGTCTTTTACATCCTTGGTTAGGTTTACTCCTAGGTATTTGATAGTTTTTTTGTGCAATCGTGAATGGAATCAGTTTCTTGATTTCTCTTTCAGCTGCTTCATTTTTGGTGTATAGGAATACAACTGATTTCTGTACATTGATTTTGTATCCTGCAACTTTACTGAATTCATTAATCAGTTCTAGAAGGCTTCTGGTAGAGTCAATTGGGTTTTCCATGTAGAGTATCATGTCATCTGAAAAAAGTGAAAGTTTGACTTCTTTGCCAATTCTGATGTCTTTTATTTCCTTTTGTTGTCTGATTGCTGATGCTAGTACTTCCAGCACTATGTTAAACAACAGTGGTGAGAGTGGACACCCCTGTCGTGTCCAGATGGCCTACAGGCACATGAAACGATGCTCAACATCATTCATCATCAGGGAAACACAAATCAAAACCACACTGAGATACCACCTCACACCAGTTAGAGTGGCTAAAATGAACAAATCAAGAGACTATAGATGCTGGCGAGGGTGTGGAGAGACAGGCACCCTCCTACACCGTTGGTGGGAATGTAAAGTGGTGCAGCTGCTCTGGAAAACAGTGTGGAGGCTCCTCAAAAAACTATCCATATAACTCCCTTATGACCCAGCAATAGCACTGCTAGGGATTTACCCAAGAGAGACAGAAATGCTGATGCATAGGAGCGCATGTACCCCCATGTTCATAGCAGCAATGTCAACAATACCCAAAACATGGAAAAAGCCTAAATGCCCATCACCTGATGAGTGGATCAAGAAGATGTGGTATATATACACAATGGAGTACTACATGGCAATGAGAAAGAATGAAATCTGGCCATTTGTAGGAAAGTGGATGGACCTTGAGGGTGTCATGCTAAGCGAAATAAGTCAGGCAGAGAAGGACAAAAACCATATGTTTGCACTCATAGGTCTAACAGGAAAACAGGAGAAACCTAATGGAGGACCTGGGGGAGGGGAAGAGGGAAAGAGAGATGGGGAGAGAGAGGGACGCAAAACTTGAGAGACTATTGAATGTTGAAAATGAACTGAGAGTTGAAGGGGAAGGGGGGGGAAGATGTGGTGGTGATGGTGGAGGGCACTTATGGGGAAGAGCACTGGGTGTTGTATGGAAACCAATATGACAATAAACTATTTAAAAATAAAGAAATAAACGTTTGACACCAACACAAAGTTTATGAATCTTAAAGAAATTATACTTTTTAAAGAAGATAGTCTCAAATGGTCATAATATGCATGATTTCATTTATGCAACATTCAAGAAAATGTCAAAAGTACATGATGCAGAACAGATCAGTGGTAAACAGTGGTTAGCAGGATATGACTATAAAAAGATAATATGATGTCGTTTGGAGAGGTGATGAAAATGGTCTTTATACTGATTATTGTGGGGTTACACAACTATACACATTTGTTAAAATTCATAGGTTTGATAGAACCATTCATCAAAATGAACATCCAGATTTACTATTAACAACTTCAAAAATAATTTTAAAAGGTAACATTTACATATTTGACAAGCCAAAATTGCATAGTTAAATTGAAATGTTAAAATAAAATGTTGATATAGCAAACATGGATTTTCACAGGTCTTTTAACCTAGATAATTTTATGTTCACTTTGTAAGCATTTTTTAGACTTTATCTTTTACAGTGGTTTATCATTTACAACAAAACTTAGAAGGAAGTAGAGAGTTTTCCCACATACACCCTATCCCCATATGCATATCTTTCATTATCAGCATCACTCACTCACCAGAATAACACTTTTTTGAAAACAAGGAATGAATCTATATTGAGACATCTTAATCATCAAAAGTTCATATTCTACCTTAGAATTCACTCTTGGTGTGAACTATGTTCTATTGTTTTGGACAAGGGCGTAATGATGTATTTGCATCATTAGTATAACATATGAGTATTTTCACTGCTATATAAAATCACCACTCACCATAAGAGAAATACAAATCAAAACAAGAATGAGATACCAGCTCATACGTGTTGGAATGGCTGAAATTAACAACTCAGGAAACAACAGATGTTGGCAAAGCTACAAAGAGTGGGGAACACTTATGCACTGTTGATGGGAACGCAAACTGGTACAGCCACTCTGGAAAACAGTATGGGGTTGCCTCAACAAGCAAAAAATAGAACTACCCTATGACCTAGCAGTTGCACTACAAGGTATTTATCTAAAGGATACAAAAATGCTTATTCAAAGGGGCACATGCACCCCAATGTTTATAGCAGCGCTATTAACAATGCTCATGTTATGGAAAGAGCCCAAACGTCCATTGACTGATGAATGGATAAAGAAGTGGTGTGTGTATATATATACATATATACACACACACACATATATATATAAATATACAATAGAATATTACTAGGCAATCAAAAATAATGAAATCTTGCCATTTCCAATGATGTGATGGAACTAGAGTGTATTATGCTAAGTGAAATAATTCAGTCAGAGAAAGACCAATATCATATGATTTCACTCATAGATGAAATTTAAGAAACACACCAGGTGAACATAGGGGAAGGGAAGGAAAAAATAAGATAAAAACGGAGAGGGAGGCAAACCATAAGAAACATTTTTTTAGTGTTTATATATTTATTTTTGAGAAAGAGAGAGAGCACAAGCAGGGTAGAGACAGAAAGAGACACAGAATGTGAAGCAGGCCCCAGGTTCTGAGCTGGTCGCACAGGGCCGGATGCAGGGCTCCATCATACAAACCACAAGATCATGACCTGAGTTGAAGTTGGACACTCAAATGACTTAGCCACCCAGGCACCCTTAAAAGACTCTTAAATATAGAGAGAAAACTGAGGGTTCCTGGAGGGGCAGTGGGTAACAGGATGGGCTAAATGAGTGATAGGAAATAAAAGAAGGCACTTGTTGGAAAGAGCACTGGGTGTTATATGTAAGTGATGAATAAATGGGTTCTATTCCTGAAACCAATACTACATTTTAAGTTAAATAACTTGAATTTAAATAAATAAATTAAAAACAAAGTCCTCTGTGCTATGCCTATTCATCTCTCCCTACATTCTCCTGGAAACTGCTGATTTTTTAATGTCTCCACATTGTACTTTTTTCAGAATACAAGATAGAATCGTTCACTATGTAGCCTTTTCAGATTTGTTTCTTTCACTTAGTAATATGCATTTAAGATATTTTCATGGATTTGGGGCTCACTCTTTTCTTTTCTTTTCTTTTAAAAAAATTTAAATGTTTGTTTAATTTTGAGAGAGAGTGACAGAACAGGAGTGGGAGAGGAGCAGAGGAAGAGGGAGACACAGAGTCTGTAGCAGGGATCAGGCTCTGAGCTGTCCGCACAGAACCAGATACGGGGCTTGAACCCACGAACCATGAGATCATGACTTGAGCTGAAGTGGGCCGCTTAACCGACAGAGCCACCGAGGTGCCCCCCCCGTTTTTTTTAGTACTTAATGATATTTCATTTTCTGTAGATGTCACAGATTACTTATCCAATCACTTACTGAAATATATCTTAGTTGCTTCCAAGTTTTTGAAATTTTAAATAAATCATCTATTAACATTAATGTGCAGTTTTGTGTGAACATGTTTTCAACACCTTTGGGTAAATACCAAGGAGTGTGATAGTGGATTCTATGAGTATATTTAGTTATATGTAACTAAATACATATATACATATATATACACACATATATATTATATATAGTTATTCATATTAATCATATCATATTATATTATATTACTACACACACACACACACACACACATACACACACAGACTGTTAACCTGTCTTCCAAAGTGGCTGTACTACTTTGTGGAGTCACTGTTGCTTCATATCCTTGTCAACATTTGGTATTGCCAGTGTTCTCGATTTTGGTCATTTAATAGGTGCATCATGATATCCCATTGTTTCAGTGTGCATCTCCCTGATGGCATATATTGTGGAGCATCTTTTCATGTGCTTATTTGGGATCTGAATATTTCTTTTGTGAAGTGTCTATTAAAGTCTTTGTACCATTTTTTAAATTGGGTTGTTTGTATCCTCACTGTTAATTTTCAAGAGTTCTTTGTGTATTTTGGATGACAGTTCTTTATCAGATGTGTCTTCAAATATTTTCACCAAGTCTGTGGCTTGTCTTATTCTCTTAACATTGTCTTTGGCATGTATGCATGTATGCATTTTACATTCTGGCCTATGATCTGTATTGTTTTAATTTTTGTGAGGGGTGTAAAGTCTGCATCTAGATTACTTTTTGTCTGTTGGTTGGTTTGTTTTGCATGTGGATGTCCAGTTGTTCCAATACTATTAAAGATACTATATTTGCTCCATTGCTTCACCTTTGCTCCCTTATGAACGGTACATTTATATACTGGGGAGGGTATATTTTTGGGCTTTTTATTCTATTGCCCTGATTTTTATGTCTATTCTTTCATCAATAGCACACTGCCTTGATATATATTATAGCTTTATAATAAGGCATGAAGTTGTGTAGAGTCAGTCTTCTGACTTTTTTCTTCTCTTTCAATACTGTTGGCTATTCTGTATCTTTTTCTTCTCCATATAAATTTTAGAGTTAGGTTGTCCATGTCCATAAAATAACCTGATGGGAGTTTGATTGCTGTTGCATTGAAACTATATATCAAATTAGGAAGAACTAACATCTGGAAAGTATTTAATCTTTCTATTTATGAACATGGAATATATCTCCATTTATTTATTTTGTAATTTCCCTCATCAGAATTTTGTAATTTTCCTTATATAGATCTTTTACATATGTCATTAGATTTAAAACTATTTCAATTTTGTGATGCTCAAGTAAATGGAGTTTTCTTTTTTAATGTTTGTTTATTTATTTATTTTGAGAAAGAGAGATGGAGAGCAAACAGGGGAGAGGCAGAGAGAGAGAGAGACAGAGAATTTCATAGTGCTTGAACTCACTAACCATGAGATCATGACTCAAGGCAAAATCAAGAGTCAGATGCTTAACTGACTGAGCACCCAGGAACCCCTGAAGTTCTGTTTTCAATTAGAAATGTCTACCACATTCAAATTTCATTTTCATTTTATTGAATTTAAGTCATTTTATTATTAGTATGTATTTAAGATGTAAATGCTCAATGAACAGAGGAATAGTCAAAACAGTTTTTTCTCTAGACCTGAAATGAAAACATCATGGGTGTGGGTGAAAGTGTAACAATAACTAGTGTTTTGAAAAGACTCTGCTGAGACTTGGAAGGGAAAAATCTTGAACCTAGGATTAGATTCGTCATATGAAAAGTATATCTAAAAAATAAGATGGGGTGCTTGGGTACCTCAGCTGGTTAAGAACCAACTCTTGATCTCAGCTCAGATCTTGATTTCAGGGTTGTGAGTTCAAGCTCCATATCCAGTGTGGAGCCTATTGAAGTAAAGTTATTAGATCCTAAAAACAATTAATATAAAATGGAATGTTACCTTTCACGATGAAAAGTGCTTATAAATAATGAGGTCCTGAAATTTAAGTGAAGACATTACACATGGAGTATGGGTAATGTAGCAGGATCCTCTCACAGAGAGTCATGACCCTGAGGCTTTTCTCTCCAGGAAGCAACTTTATTCCAGCTGGCATCACTCAGTTGGGTCTGTACCCAAACTGAGCCCTGAACACCTCGTGGTGTGTTTTTAAAATATATTTTATACTTCTTTGTCTCCCATATATGGTAACCTGCAAACATACAGTCTGATTAAAGTGGTCTCACATTACAAGGTTGTGAGGGATGTTGTCATATACAGGAATAGCAAGGTTGCCTTGAGATTTTTTTTTCTTTCCTTAGGGAGGGGATCCTACCACATTCCCCTCTTTGATGCTCAGATCCCCATATTTAGGGTCAAAGAGCTTCATCATTGTTTAGACATTTATATTTTTGTAACATCATTACACGAGTGGACATCTCTTTTTTTAAATTATGGCCTCAATGAGACCATACAACCAGGGGAGCTAAGCAGGGTAAGATTAAGCACACTTCTAAAATTAGGAGGATAATTCCTATGAGGCTTTTGAATCCCCCAAGAGTTGAAAACCATCTTCCAAAAAACTCTCTGGGATTCCAACTGTTCCAAGTCTGGACTGGGACATAAACAGCCATTCTCATTTGGTGTGTGATCTCCTCTATGACCTTTTCCTCATCATCTATCCGTAGGCAGCAGTTGTTCAGATTAAAACTTCCACAAACACCTCTCTCAGAAGCAAGCATGTAATCTAAGGCCAAGCAATGTTGATAGATGGCATTGTACATTTTGGTTTGTTGCTTGGCTAGTAAGTTAAGAGCTCTAGCAGTTTCATTGGTTATGATTTTTACAACTGGTTGCAGTCTAACTATGTGGCTTAGCATGTAAATGGGAGTGCAGTAGCCCCAATACCCATCCTCTGCCCAGGAGGGAGGGCCATACTATTGGATTACATGCTTGGGAGGCCATATATTATCTTTTTAATGGTTAATTGTAAGGCTCACTGCTTTTTTTTTTTTTTTTGAGTCTCCCTGTCCTCATACACTTGAATTCCCAAATGTTTTTCTCTGGCAAGTGGGAGCAGGAAGAATGATGGACGAATAGTTTCCAGCACATATGACCCTGACCAGACTGAGGGAAGTATAATATAGGCTGTCCTTTCACATATCTAGTATAGTCCACCCAGGATCTGCCATTTGGTGGCTGTGTTGATATGGTCTCAAGCCTTTTGGAGATGAGAGAAATTAGACAAGGGGTGGAGATCTGGCTCAAGGTGATCTGGGGTTCTCCCACCATTGGGTTTTCTGGGCAGTTGAGATAAAATCTTTGGCCTAGGCATGTTAACGTTTTAACAGAGATGATGGTGAACTTTTTCCCCACTAGGCAAGACAATTTTTTCCAATAATTGAGCTTTTGATAAGGCAAACCCTGATAGTAGGACAGGGGTATTTGTTTTACTATAAGGTTTGTGGGGATCTAATTTTCTTAGTCTCTTATGGACATTGTTTTCCTATATTGGTACCAATGAAGTATCTTATCCACAAAAGGAAGGTGAGTATTAACAGAAACCTCTCACCACATTTCTAGCCAGCCAAGGCGGCCTTGGCCAATCCTATGGCAAAGAGTAGAGGAAGAATCACAATAATAGGGAGAAACAAGTCATGACAGTGCATCACAGTAAGGAAACATATAGAAAATAAGGGCAGTCTTTTGTTTCACTGGGCCATTGATTCCCCAAGCATTTGCTGGGTGTAGATTCGTCAGTTTCCAGAATGACTAAAGCAGAGCTGCAGTCTCCTGGAGCCTCTGGAGTTGCAGATTGCATCTTCTGTATGGTCAGCTTGTACAGCGTTGATGGATCAGGAATACACTCCCAGTTTTGAGATGCTGGCTTCACTCTGCTATAGTGAATCCGGGGACCCACTTTGGCTACCTTTACTGCAGTAAGGGTGGATAAAATGACAGTGAATGGATTCCTCCAGAGGGATTGGAGGGGTTGGACATTTTATTCCTTTATCCATATTGCATCTCTGGGTTTAAAGAGGTGAGCGTCTGTAGTCAGATTTACAGGTAATTATTCGCTGACCCAGTGTTGAAAGGTAGTTAGGGTAAAGCCAAGGGCCTGCATCTGTTGTTTTGGGGTTAGATTGTCTGTCTTATTTCGATTCCCCCCCCATTATGCTCTTGATAATTGGGGGGCCCATAAAGGATTTTATAAATGGAGAACCCCATATGCTTCTTTAGCCTCCCACTTGTAGCTGCAGTCTACCTCCCTGAGGGTCCCTTATCTCTCCCTGTCTAATGTTACTCCTTTCCCTATTTATTTTTAACCTGTAACGGGGCCTGTAACTGCTGTTGGGGAATAGGGATAATGATCATTCTGGCTTCAAGCTGATAAGGGACGGTGGAGGGGTACAGAAGTTAATCTACCAAAGGGTTAGTCAAGTGGCCCACAGTATGGTTTTCCAGGAAGGCTGGCAGGCATGAGGCAGCATAAACATTGTCAGACAGAAAGGGAAAAACACAAAGTAAAGATTATACTGACCAAAAGAATGGCATCCTAAAATAATGTCTACAGTTTCCAAACCTGTCAAATAATCTAGGAGAGACGCTAACTTTGTAAACAACAGATGTCAGGGACTCTCTCATTACCCAGCTAGTGGAGAATCAGGATCAGTAAGTAATCTATGGTGGCTCTATTTTCAAGAGTTTGGCTCTAACTTAATTAAAAAAAAATTTTTTTAAGCATCTAATGCTTGTGAGGTGTTATTTAGAGTTTTGCTGAGTAATAAGCTTTATTTTTATGTGTAAAACTTTTTCAAGAGCCAGAAGTTCTACTAGAGAAAGAGTCAAGGCAGCTATTTACCATTATTGAGTTATAATTTTTAGGTAAGTCAAACCTGAGTATTGTTTTATATAGCAGAATTTTTATTACTTTTTGTGCCTTTTCTTTCTTGTAGAGGAAGACCCCTACCCAATTAGTAAAATATTAACCCCTACAAACAGATGTTAGCTTTTGTTGTTGTTGTTGTTACCTTGGCAACTGAGTGAGACCCAATTGTTAGTCTTTTCCTGGATAGTCTCCAGTTCCTTGATTATCTGGGAGAGCAAGTTTGTGGTTGAAAGGATTGTTTTTAAGACATAATTTACAGCCTGATACCACTTGCAGAACTGTCCTTGACAATTTTTTTTCCAGCAAACATCCTTTGAGTCATTTGATAAGTTTTGTCCCTTCCTAAATGAAAGGTCTGGTGCTGTGTTTTAATAATCTTTTAGCTCTGTGAGCTTGGTAATAGTAATTGTCCCACTCTGTTTTAACCATTCCAAGGCTGGAGACAGGTTTTAGGAGTCAGTCTTCAGTTTATCTATTTAATTATTTTGGAGGAGAAGAGACTTGGTGGGATTGAGTCTTTTTTAATAATTGATATAGCAGCAAACTATTTTCCTGAACCCTGGTATCTATAGCCTACAATACCTAGTAATATTCAAAAGCTCCCATAATTGTTTATCTATTCTGTGTTAGTAGCACCAGAGTCTTCTAACTTAATCATATTGTGCCTTTCTAGCAAGGGAGTATGGCTTTCTGGCATTATCAGGAAAGAATGAGAAAAAATTAGGTTTCCCCATAAACATTCCAGGGGATGAAAGAAAAATTTATTTAGAAGTTTTCCAGAGGTACCCCTAATAGTCATGCTCCATTTGGATAGTTGGCCTGGAGTGGAAAGGAGGACAGAAAAAGTAGTTCTGGTGTTAAGAAGGAAATCAACGAGTTCTCTTTCTGTATTTAGAGTTACCTGAGGTTTTGGGTTTCTGATAGATGGTTTAGGGGCGCTACCATGAAGAGCCCCAGGCCCTGGTTAGTCCCTTCCAGGGACATTGGTTTTCTGAGCCCTCACAGATAGAGGTCCCTGAGGGCATTCAGATCTCCAATGATTGTTTGCATATCAGGGGCATAGTTTATGGGGTTTTCATTTTGGTTGTCCCTTCTGAGGATTTTCTCATTTGAGTGCGCTAAATGGCCGTAGAAATGGCACTTGACATAGTACGTAAGGATACAACTAAGGCCTTAGATTTTTTTTAAGCCTCCTTTTCTGTTTTGTTTGTAATATACCCAATTGGCAGCTCTATTTTTTTTAAATTTTTTTGTTTTATTTATTTTTGATACAGAGAGGGACAGAGCATGAGAGGGGGAGGGGCAGAGAGAAGGAGACACAGAACTGGAAACAGGCTCCAGGCTCTGAGCTGTCAGCACAGAGCCTGATGCGGGGCTCGAACCCACGAACGTGAGATCTGACCTGAGCTGAAGCCGGAGATTCAACCGACTGAGCCACCCAGGCGCCCCCCAATTGGCAGCTCTTAAGACCTCCTCCAGGGTTCCTTCAAGGCCAGCAGCCAATTTTTGCATTTTGAATATCTAGGTCTGATTGAGTGACAAATTTTTATTTTAAAATTATCTTAGCCTTAGGGGTGTCAAAAGAGATTGCTATATATTTAATGAGAGCCTCCAGGAAGGCCATTAGGTTCTCATTTTGTGTTTGTAAAATAGTGGCTAATTTAGCATAATTTAAGGGATAAATCTTAGAGTTCCTTCATTTTTATCTAAAACATCTGTGTCATTAAGAGTCTGATTTAACAAAAGCATGATATCTTTCCAGATCAACTCAAAAACACATGTAATATTCTGAAAAACCTTTATATATTTATCCAATTAGAAAATTTACCTACGTCTCCTTAGCTGTCTTAAACCTTATAATGTAAAGTGTTTGTGTTTTGTTTTGGTTTTATTGTGTTTTGTTTTTACTCCTCTGTTTCTTGTCTGTAGGACCTTGTGGGTAGGACTGTAAACAAGCAAGATTTTCTTGGTTGTTGTAGGATCCACTAATTTTACTTTGGCCCAAATGTAACTTATCTATTGATCATTGGCCATTGAGGGAGAGGTTAAAGGGCCAAAGTCAAGGTCTCTTCCCCTGCTTATTTCAACAATGCCCACACAAATAGGTTTCAGCCACATGGGTCTCCATTTTTGCCACACAATGGGCTAAGCTTAGTAAAATGGCTCCCATTTACTTAGCAAAAGCCCTTTTTATATCATTCATCCCTCAAATGGCAGAGGCATCCATTCCTCTAGTAAACAAGAACAACACAAATGTGGAGGATTTGGAGGTTGGCGTTTTCCCAGTCTTTGGATCAAAGGAGGAGGAATTTTAATCTTAATCCTATGTAGTTTTAAAATCCACTTATCTTAACCTTAGTCCATTCTGACCATATATACAATTCAATTTCTTTTTAAAGATTATCCTTCACAAACCTTCTACAACTTTTCTTTTGCATTTAGATTTGTCCCAAGCCATTTTTCTCCAATTAATCAGTCTCATTTAGGACAAAATCACTTTCTTTTACCTTTCACAAAAATATATTTCCATTCCTTATATCTTTCATACATACCTCCTACTTTCCTTCACACAGAGTTGCTTTCCTTATTTCCAATAGTCTTAAGTACACTTATAGTGACCTTTATAGAAGCTTGAGACATTAAATTCAGTGAAGGTAAAATAAACTCCTATCATTGGGGAGTTCAAAATTCAGGTAATATGTAAGAAATATATAACTAAAACATTAGAGGAAAACATAAAACCACTGGAAATCTGTTGGCAAAAACAACAAACAAACAGACAGACAAACAAAACTATGACTTTGGAAAGAAAAAAGGGCCTTGAAGACAAAGGCAAAAGAAATAGTTTGAAAAGAATGAAGATTGCTATGGTCTGAGACCATCATCTCTAGGTAGAATGATTAATCAAAGTTTATTTTCATCTTTAATTTTTAAAATTTTGCTTAGTATACATAACTGCTCAATTTACATAGAAATTGTGGAGATAGAGAAAGTTCTCACTGATATGATGCATTTGTTACAACTGATGATCCAATATGGATAAATTATTATTAACTAAAGCCCATACTTTATTTAGAGTTCCCAAGTTTTTACCTAATGTCAATTTTTTGCTCCAAGATCTTGTCCAAAATGGAATTTTTAGTTGCCATGTTACATCATAATATAGCTGACATATCTCCTTAGGCTTCTCTTGGCTAGGGCAGTTTCTCTGATTTGTTTTTGATGATCTTGAGAGTGTTAAGGAGTATTGGTCAGCAAATTTGTAGAATGCCCCTCTATTTGGATTTGTCTGATGTTTTCAGTGATTGGATTTCAGATATAATGTGTTTGGAGAAGGAAGAATAGAGAGGTAAAGTGTCATTTTCATCCTATCATATCAAGGGTACAAATGATCAACACAACTTCTCACTGTTGTTGACCACCCAGTTGAAGTAATATTTGTCCATTTCTTTCCAAATAAAGTTAAAGTAACTTTCTACTGAGTGTTTGGAAAGAAGTCACTAGATACAGCCCACACATAAGGAATGGAGAGTTATGCTACACTTTCTTAAGAATAGAGTATCTACATGGATTTTTATAATTCTTCTATAGAGGATATTTGTCTCTTCTCCCTAATTTATTAATTTAACAATTATTTATATCAGTATGAACTGAAAGATATTTATTTTATACTTTGGGTTATAATCCAACATTATACTATTATTTTGTTGCTAAAATTCTTCCCGCTTTGACCAGTGAGAGCTCTTTTGGCTTGCTTTTATGTGATTTTGACCTACAACCATTATTATGGGTTTTTTGGGGGTATGAGTTTTTAGCACTTACTTACCTTCAATTACAACATTTTGTAGGGTCATCTTGTGTATTTCTTTTCCCAATCCTATAATCAGCCACTTTTTCAAAGGCCCTGGTTCCTTTTATCGGAGAATCATATTAGAACCCAACATCTGTGTGGTAAGTATGCTTGTTGCTAGTGGAGTATCCAAATATACTCAGGCTACTATAATAAAATACCTCAGACTAAGTAACTTATAACAACTTAAATTTATTTCTTATAGTCTTGGAGGCTTGAAGTCCAAGGTCAGGGTGCCAGCAGATTTGGTTTGGTGAAGCTCCCATTCCAGGTTGCAGACTGCTGACTTTATGCTGTGTTTACACATGGTGTAAGGATCTAGGGAGCTCAGAAGCTCCCTTTTATAAGAATGATAATTCCATTCATACAGACACTACCTTCAAGACCTACTCACCTCCCAAGGACCCCCACCTAGTTCTATTACATTAGATATTAGGATTTCAGTATATGAATTTGGGAGAGACACAAACATGCAGTCCAAAGCATGGGGTATCATTGTTGTAGGGCATCTGCACTGACATGTAAGCAACTATGTATGTATATGCTAAACCATGTATTTGCATGGTTAATATGTATAATATATACAAATATTTCCATATGTACCATATATTAACATAATTTGAGTTAATAATGATGATCCACCGTAATTATTTACTACATGGAACATTATAGTCCCTTTGCTTAACTTTAAATTTTCACTCCTGTAGTATGAAACCTGGCTCCCATTATCTCCCAGCCACTTGCTTAATTCTTTAAATTCAGTACACATTTAAGGCAATATCAGAGTTGTCAACACTTACTGCTTCAGGAAACTATTTTATCAACTGAAGTAGTGTGCTTCTGTACATATACTTTTGTCATTAGCTTTCTAGAATTCATTGATTTCCAAAGTTAGGTAAGTGCCTTCATTCTCCACCTCTTTCAAGGAAGTTGTTTCATATACATATAACATACGGTTTGATTCTTCTGTTCCGTTATTCATTCAACTGTGGGATTTCACCAAATTTTAACTGATTCTAACATTTTAAGTGAAAAATTCATGTAATTAAAAATGAAAATATAATGAATTTCATAGATGATTAAAATTTCATACAATTAGGCTGTAAAGTTCAATGTGGTTTGAAAAATGCAGAGCATCATGTAGTAATGATTACAGTATCATACAGAGTAGGTTTACTGTCCTAAAAATCTGTGCTTTACCTATTTAGCTGTCACCTTTACCACAGAAAGTTTGTCAACTACTGATTATTCTATTTTCTTTAAAGTTCTGACTTTCTAGAATGTCATACAATTGGAATCATACAGGATAAAGCCTTTTAAAATGGTCTCTTTCACTTCACAATATGCATTTAAGACTCATCTAATCTTTTAGTGGCTTTATCATTTCTTTTCATTGTTGCATAGTTTTCCATAGTATGAATGTATCAGCTTGATTATTTGCCAATTTAAAGGTATCTTGTTTAATTCCAGTTTTGGCAATTATGAATGTAGCTTCCATAAACAGTTGCACACAGATTTTTGTATAAACATTATCTTTTCAAATTAGTTGAGTAAGACATAGGTGTTTGATTGTCAGATCATATGTAAGACTATATTTCAATTCATAAGAAACTCTCAAACTGTCTTCCAAAACACCTGTACCATTTTACATTTACATCATACAGAAATGAACATTTCTGTTTGTACACATCCTTGCTAGCAGTCTTAATTTGGGGGGTTTCAGCCATTCTAATCTATGTAGTAATATCTTTTGGTTGTTGCTGTTGTTGTTTTAGAGAAAGAAAGAGAAGATGAGCTGGGGAGAGGGGCAGAGGATGAGAGGGAAAGAGAGAGAGAGAGAGAGAGAGAGAGAGAGAGAGAGAGAGAGAGAGAGAGAGAGAGAGAGAATCCCAAGAAGGCTCCACGTTCAGCACAGAGCCCAATGTGGGGCTCAATATCACGACATTGGGATCATGACCTGAGCTGAAATCAAGAGTCAGAAGCTCATCCTACTGAGCCACCCAGGGTCACCCCTTTTTTGTTGTTTTAATTTGCTTTTCCATAAAGACAAATTATGTCGAGTGTCTTTTCATATGCTTACTTGACATCTGTATAACTTTTTTTCCAGATTTTTTTCTGTTCATACCCACGTTCAAACTGGGTTGTCTTGTTTCTTATGGTTAAATTTTAAATTATTTGTATATTTTGGATCTATCTCCGCCAAATATTTCCCCTTGTGTGTCATTTGTTGTGGCATTTATACCAGTATCTTTGTCAAAGCGCTTTTTATTATAATAAAGTACAATTGGCCCCCCTCCCCTTCCCCCCTCCTTCTTCAGCCCTCAGTTTGTTATCAGTATTCAATAGTCTCTCATGATTTACCTCACTCTCTCTCCCTAGCTCTTTCCTCCCCTTTCCCCTTCCTATGATCCCCTGTTAGGTTTCTCCTGTTAGAACTATGAGTGAAAATGCATGGTATCTGTCTTTCTCCACCTGACTTATTTCGCTTAGCATGACTCGCTTTAGGTGCATCCACTTTGCCACAAATGGCCATATTTCATTCTTTCTCATTGCCATTCAGTATTCCATTATATAGATACCCCACATTTTCTTGATCCATTCATCAGTTGATGGACATTTAGACTCTTTCCATGATTTGGCTATTGTTGAAACTGTTGTTATGAACATTGGAGTATAAGTGCCCCTATGCATCAGCACTTCTGTATCCCTTGGGTATATCCCTAGCAGTGCTATTGCTAAGTTATAGGGGAGTTCTACTGATAGTTTTTTGAGGAACCTCAATACTGTTTTCCAGAGCAGCTGTACCACTTTATATTCCCACCAATAGTGTAGGAGGGTGCCTGTTTCTCCACATCCTCGCCAGCGTCTATAGTCTCTTGAATTGTTCATTTAAGCGACTCTGACCAGTATGAGGTGGTATCTCACTGTGGCTTTGATTTGTATTTCCCTGATGATGAGCGATATCATAATGGTCACTCATCAACCATTATGATGTCTTAATTAACTGTAAGTCTTGAAATATTGTGCATGAATTCAAACATTTGTATTTCCATATACTTTTTACTGGAGTATTTTGCTGTTGGCGGTGGTGTTTTATTTTTTTTATTTGTTTTATCTTCTTGTTTTTTGTTTTTTGTTTACCCATTTTTTAAAGAAGGCTTCACACCCAACCTGTGGCTTGAACTCATGACCCTGAAGTCCAGTCATATGCTCTACCAACTGAGCCAGGCAGGCACCCTACCATACACATTTTAGAATCATATTGATGTTTGACAAACAACTTGGTAAAGTTCTTATTGGGACTATGTTGAAACTATAAATCAAGGTGGGAAATTTGACAGTTTAATAATATTAAACATTCTAATCTATGAAGATGAAATATTTGTTTATTCAGATCTTTTGTTTACTATAACTTTTTAATGCTTTATTTTTGAAAGGAAGAAAGATAGAGCACAAATAGGGAAGGGGTAGACAGAGAGGGGGAGATACAGACTCTAAAGCAGGCTCTAAGCTCTGAGCTGTCAACACCGAGCCTGATGTGGGGCTCGAACTCACAGACCACAAGATCATGACCTGAGCGGAAGTCAGATGCTTAACCAACTGAGCCACCCAGGTGCCTGCAGATCTTTTGTTTATTTATTCAGTTTTTTTTTTTCCAGTTTTCCATTTATCTACCCTGTATGTAATGTTGTTAGAGTTAGACCTAAGTGTGATGGTTAATTTTATGTGTCGAGTTGGCTGGGCTAAGAAGACCAGATAGCTGGAAAAATGTTATTTCTAGGTATGTCAATGAGGGTGTTTCTGGAAAGGACTAGTATTTAATTCAGTAGACCATGTAAAGAAGATTCATTTTCATCAATGCGGGTGAACATTATCTAATCCACTGAAGGCCCATATAGAACATCAAGGTGAAAGAAGGATCAACTCTTCCTTTCTCTCCTTGAGCTGACATTCATATTTTGCTTTCAGACATGGGAGTTTCTGGTTCTCAGGCCTTCAGACTCTGGGACTTACATCTGTGTGCCCTTGGTTGTCAGGCCCTTGCACACGGATTTAATTATACCAACTGATTTCCTGATTCTGCAGCTTGCAGTTTTCAGACTGTGGGATCTCTCAGCCTCCATAACCATGTGAGCCAATTTCTATAATAAATCTATTCACCAGTGAAATGATTTGGTCCCAGTGGCTTTTCTGGAGGACTTTTATCATTAATTCAATGCTAAAAATTATGTATTGAGATATTCAGTTTATCTGTTTCTCTTTGGGCAAGTTTATTAGTTTTTGTCTTTTAAGGAATTGGTATATTTTATTTAAGGTATAAAATTTATGTAAATAGCATTTGTAGTCTTCCCTTAGAATAATTTTAATGTGCATGGAATCAGTAATCAGTAGTGATGATCCCACAATCATGTCTGATATTGGTAATTTGTTATCTTCTCTTTCCCTCTTCCTCTCTCTCATGCGTGACTAGAGGTTTATCACTTTTATTGATGTTTATGAAGAGCCAGCTTTTGAGTTCGTTGAATTTCTCTATTGTTATCCTATTTTAAATTTTTGATTTATGCTCTAACTTATATCATTCCCTTTCCTGTGCTTTCTTTAGGCTTAATTGCAGTTGTTTATCAAGTTATCTAATGTGCAAGTTAAGTGTATTTATTTTTTCTCATTCTTATTTTAGTTATTTTAGATTCCTTTTCTGGTACTCCAACATCTATGTGATACCTGTGGTTGATTCTAATGATTAGCTTTTGCCTATGTCTTTTCCTTGCCTTTGATATGTTTTGCAATTTTTAATAGCCAGATATTTGTATTAGGCATTAGGAACTCAAGTAAATGGGACTTAAGTGTGAGAATTTTTGTTAATCTGACTAGGTGTTGGGTTCTGTTTAAGATTTGTTGTAGCTATAAGCATCAGAGGTTTCTAATTCCTTTAAAATTCCTATTTCTCTTCTTGGCTTTGTGGCTTTTCCATTTACTACTTCTCATAGAGTCTCTATCTTTCTGTTCTTTTTCTCTAATCAGTTTTTATTTTTTTAATTTTTTTTATTTTTTTATAATAGTTTATTGTCAAATTAGTTTCCATATAACACCACGTGCTTCTCCCCACAAGTGCCCCCCACCATGACCATTCCCCCTCCCTCCCTCCCCCTCCCCCCTCAAAGAGAGCGGGGATGAGTGAGGGACATGGATCAAGGGAGACTATTGAATACTGGAGACGAACCATGGTCTAAACAGTTTTTAAACTTGAGTCTTGTTGATTCGATAATGACAGGATTTGGGGAAAAGGAACATTCCATACTCTTCTGATTAAATGTTGGTGTTTCCATGGGACAATATCTCATGTCTGTGGCTGTTCCAAGGGTTTCCACTCCTCCTCCACTGGTCTGCTCTCACCCTTACCCTCATACTCTGTTTCCTAGCTACAGAATTCTCAATATATTTTCCATGAAGCTCTCCCCACTGTTTACTACGTTTTTATCTTTTTAGGTGAAACAGGAAGGCTTACAGTTGAAGAGGAATTCCTTTCCTCAAACTTGGATATGGCTTTAGAATGGAGCTCTGGTCAAGTCCTTCCAATGGAGAATAAGCATGTTGGAGAAAGTTCTGGTTGTATTTCCATGGTTATTCTCCCCAGTAAGGGTCATGAGGGAATCCTTTTGTGATTCTCGCCGAGAGAACATGGTGGGTTCCCCCACTAAGGCACTCGGCATCCAGCAATTTGTTGAAATTGCCAGTTCAGTGTTTCTACTGGTATAGGGCTTCAGAAGCCTGTATTCCAGGAAGCATATCTCAGTTGCTATGTCTGGTACACTTGTATCTCCATATTTGGGAGTGGTGATTTGTCCTGTGGAACACAACTGTGATGTCAGTACATTGAGTTAGGTCAGACCACATAGGTGAAGGACAAGGTTTCCCACATGACTGTTCTCACTTCAGTTCCAGCTGCAGGGTCAAGGTTGAGACCAACTAGTAGAAAATCAGAGCTTCGTACTTCTCAAGTAAGATAATTTGCTAAAATGACTCACAGACACTCAAGAAAGTATTATACATGATTTCAAACTCATAATACTGCCTATAAATCAGGACCAGCCAAAAGAAAAGATCCATAAGGTAAAGTCTGGGAGGACTCCAAATGCAAATCTTCCAGTTTCTCAGGACATGCTATTTCTGACACATCTATATGTGTTGCCAATCAGGAAAGCTTGCATGAGCTTCAGTGTCATGAGTCTTTATTGGGGTTTGATTGCATGACTGATTAAATCTTTGACATTATTGAGCTCAAACTCCAGCTCTCTTAGCTGGTCTTTCCTGAAGGTCAGGCTGATAGTGCCTGATTCAAAGCCTGCATCTTCTAATTACATAAGTGATCTTTCTGGCCTGACCACGGTCACAGGTAAGCTAATAGTGGCCTTGCTAAAATCACTGATGACACTTTGCAGTGCCATTTTTTTTTTTTTTGGTCTCATGTTCATCATTCTTGCAGTCCTGTAGTCTTTTCTTATTAATACCCTTTGAACCCCACCCAGTAGGTGTTAGCTAGGTATTTCTTAGAATAAAGTGCTATAAATTTTGAGGTTTATTCAGAATTAGCTTTTAGTGGAAGTTGTACCAGTCTGGCTCTGCTTTGATTGCTATTAAAGAAATATGACCATGCTGCAATGGAATATCTGAAGGGCAAGGCCTTTGTCATACACTGATCTTGTAAAGTGTTGACATCTGTTATTTTGAATCCTAGTTATTGCAGATGTGAATCATAAAGACCTGTGGGATATATCACTTCTCGGGTGAACTGTCATTCTTTGAGGAATGCCTTGTCAGCTGTGGAATAACTATGAGGGATAATACATTTACTGTCTCTCCTGAAACCAAATGGGGAAGTCATATCAGCCCCATGGCCTATTATTATGTAAATCTTTGCAGAGATTGTAAGAACAATCTGGAATGAGCAACAAGCAAGATAAATATCCAAATTAGTGGTTGTGACATCAAGTAGGAACATGACCTTTCTTGAAATAGAAAATTGAAATAAAGCTTATCTAAAGCATCCAGCCCTTCTAGATTGGAAATCACATCAGAAATTCATTAATAAACATAAATATGTCTTCTGCCTTTCGAAGGGTTTGGTAGGCAATTTTGTCATTACAGAATTCTATATATCTTGTCTGTTGCTTGTTCCACCCTTCCTGGAATTAAATCCTAGGATGCATTGGAATTATGATAAAATAGTAAAGCTTAGCATAGCATTGCATAACATAGCATATAATAGAATAGGAAAACTCCTCTTATATTAGAAAGCCAAACTATGTATATTAATGTAAATACATCTATGTACATTAGTATGCTAAATATTGATAAGGATATACCAGAACAAAGTGAGTTATTTTTTTTTATGCCTTGAAAAAAAACAGAATCAACTTTGGCAACCATTGACAATTAGTAAGTTCTGATGAGAAAACAGCTGTTTTGAGTTGCTGCCTTTGCATTTCATAGCATGACAACCTGCTCACATTTGGAGACTGGACATTTAGATAATGACCTGAGTTTAGCCTTTCCATAACAAGTTCCTACTTTGGTTTCCCTGGCCACCTTTTAAAATAACCACTTAGAGGGGCACCTGGGTGGCTCAGTTGGTTAAGAATCCAACACTTGATTTCATCTCAGGCCTTGACCTCATGGTTTGTGAGTTCAAGCCCCACATCAGACTCTGTGCAATGTGGAGCCTGCTTGGGATTCTCTTTCTCTACCTCTACCCCACCTGCTCGCTCTCTCTCTCTCTCTCTCTCTCTCTCTCTCAAAATACATGAGTAAATTTAAAAATATTAAAAACAAAATAAATTAAAACATCCACATATACTGGAGTCCCACAAACAAGTTAGTGACCTCCACCCCATCCATCCTATGTCATAGGTGCTTCCTACCCTGGTTTTATCTCCTGGTTGCTTTTTTTTTTTGTAACTTTATTTATTTTTATTTTTTATAATATAACACTATTTTTTAACATATGCGATTATTTTCCATCATTTACAATACAGTAGTTACAATGACACTCCAAATGGATAAGCAAAGTAAAAATTCAGAACCCCAACTTCTATTTCATGTAATTAGGACTGACTTCTCCCCATCTCATTGTGCTCTGACCCCTGTTTCTATGATTTGTAAAAAATAAATCTTTGGCTTTACTTCACTTTGGTAAACATCTTGAAACTGTCTTCAAGCAAAATGTCCCCAGAGTTTTCACTTCTCCAAAGTGGCAGTTTGGAAGTTGAAGGAGCTACTATTGACCCTGTGTGGGTGGCTTGTACCCCTCATTCAGGAGGTCATACTTTAAATATTCTCATTTATTATACCACCTACAGCACACACACACCCCAATGAAATTGGTTATGAGGATGAGATTATGGGCACAATCTGTACCCCACACACAAAATCTTCTGGATGCCCTTACAGTGTCTGCTGGCACCATCTGGCATTATATGAATGACATACTAATGCAAGGTCCCTTGAAGGATGTGATACATGAGACCATAACATGGGTAGAGACCCATCTACAACATTAAAGTTAAGATATTGTATATTGAAGAAGAAAACCAAAACGGGAGGCATCACAATCCCAGACTTTAGCCTCTACTACAGAGCTGTCATCATCAAGACAGTATGGTACTGGCACAAAAACAGACACATGGACCAATGGAATAGAATAGAGAACCCAGAACTGGACCCACAAGTATATGGCCAATTAATCTTTGACAAAGCAGGAAAGAGTGTCCAACGGAAAAAAGACAGCCTCTTCAACAGGTGGTGTTGGGAGAGCTGGACAGCAACATGTAGAAAAATGAAATTAGACCACTTTCTGACACCATTCACAAAAAGAAACTCAAAATGGATAAAGGATCTGAATGTGAGACAGGAAACCATAAAAACCCTTGAGGAAAAAGCAGGAAATAGCCTCCTAGACCTCAATCACAGCAATTTCTTCCTCGACACATCCCCAGAGGCCAGGGAATCAAGAACAAAAATGAACTACTTTTTA